>CABFWO010005889.1:0-41276 GCA_902155825.1 Timema genevievae | reverse complement strand
GATGTCTTCCTCTCACAACAACAACAACAACAACAACAACCCTATTATAGAATATCTCAAGGGCTGTTGCCTCTTTGCAGAACATTTACACACGAAAAAATATATATATCTCATCACATCTTGTTACTCCAATGAGGTAGGGATGAGGAAGGACGCATTTTAGACGTAGTTTACCCGCACTCGCATGGAAGGAAAGTGGGAAACAAGGAAAAACCCACTCTCAGTAGACCTGACAGGAATTTGAACCCCAATCTCCCCATCGTCAGTAAGCCAGACTAACACGAGAGTGGTGCCTTAGACCATTCAACCACTGATGCGGGTTTTTCAACGTTTGAAATGATACATTACACTTAACCAAATTGTACATCTTTGTTACATAAAATAACCAAATTAATTAGTTGATTAATATATTTTTTAGTGCAGCGTCTTACTACCTATTCAGTTTGTACGCTTATGTACTAATCACACTAATGGGTTATAGATTAGGAAGGCTTAATTAGTGGAAATGCACCTGAATTTGCGTGGAGGGAGAGTGGAAAACCACTTTGTAAAAACCAACCCAAGATTAGCGCATTTGACGACACAGTCACCGAAGCGGGTAGTTAAATGGGCAATAAGATGCGATAAAATAAAAGTAGAAGATAATACATACAACAAATAAATGATGCCATTTCGACAAAACTTAGAAACCATATACTACTCACATAGATAATATTTATTGTATTATGAAATTTTTCAAATCATCTTAGGTGTCCAAAATTTAGTAAAATATTAATTTTAACAGATTTGATATGATTTTGACGCAACTCTATAAATACACATTCCCTATAAAATAATACATTATTATGATTTTTATACTGCTGTGTCAAATTTTAATCGTATCTAGTGTGTCAAAATTTGGCAAACTTTTTAGTGGGGGGAAATAATCCTTCAATCCAAATCTTATTACACTTAGTTGGTGTCATAGTATTTATCTTAGTGCGTAATTTATTAATTACTATTTTGTCCCCAAGTCCAATACTTTAATTAAACAAAAAGTGTTGTGTGATTTTTTTTTAATAATCAGTTTCACCTCATTTTAATGAAATCATTTAAGTCATCTTAAAATCAAAAATATATACCTACCTATGTAACTTGAGTACAATGCCAAATTAATGATTACTAAATTTGAGCATTTCTAAAAACAGCTCTTTATTAAAAAAATTATGTCGCTCACAATGGTCACATTATTTTTGTAACCTAAATTTACTGAGTCACCATTGACCAAACTAATTTTAATTAAACTTAATATACACAAATAATTGATAATAATTATTATTGTTACTATATCTATCAAGGGTTCTGTCTTACGACAGGTCCATCCATTCCGTTTGTCAGTGAACCTAAACCCCCAATGCACCCTGTCCTCTGCCTCCTCCTTCAACTCCCAGAATTTTCTTCTTTCCTTCCAAAAGTTGAGTAAATACAAAGAGTAACATCAGAACACAATCTAATCTTTCATAAAACGGTCCTTAGAGTTGACCAGGATAATAAACAAGTCAGGTAGTTGAATAACTAAAACTCTCAAAGAGAGAATTAGGCGTGAAGTGCCAATGATATTGCACGACAGGTTAAGCTCATGCTTAACTCGTGTCACAACAGTCCTCCTCTTAAAAGGTATTGCTGTGCTAGCATGAAATAATAACAATTATGATTAACAATTCTACCCCTCTCTTTGTATCGGGAGGCCAAGACATCCTATAAAATAAGGTAGCAATTGGTAATTTGTTGCAACAAATGACTTACGATCTACCACACACAAGCAGGACCAAAACGGAACCTACTTAGAACCTAGCATAAACAATCATATGATAGGAGATGAGGACTATTGGCGCCAGTGAAGCTGGCTTGATCATTAATGTACCGGCAATTTTTTTTTATGTATATGTAGAGTAAAAGTTCCAATTCAGGGTTCTAGACCTTGACTTATCATGAGCTGGCGCACAACCAACTGGTCTAAGCCAGAAGCATTAAAATATAACCATGGAATGCTTGCAATATACAAAGAGGGTATCAAAATCCCACAAGTTTAGTAACATACAAAATACGAGCCATGCCAGTTGGGCAGAAATGACACACAAGTTGAGCACCTCAAAATGGTGAACAACAAGTTAAATAACATACTAAACGCGAGCCATGCCAGATAGACAGAAATGACCCACTAGTTGAGCACCGCAAACTGGTAAACAACAAGTTTAGTAACATACTAAACGCGAGCCATGCCAGATGGACAGAAATGACCCACTAGTTGAGAACCGCAAACTGGTGAACAACAAGTTAAATAACATACTAAATGCTAGCCATGCCAGATGGACAGAAATGACCCACAAGTTGATCACCGCAAACTAGTGAACAACAAGTTAGATAACATACTAAATGCGAGCCATGCCAGATGGGCAGAAATGATCCACAAGTTGAGCAGCGCAAACTGGTGAACAACACAAGTTAAATAACATAGATTACTTCAGAAAAGCAAACCTAAACCTAACTAGATATAACCATCAAGCCTGGAACAACCTAAATAGCCCCTTTCCCGGAAAAAGGCCTTGCTGACTATAACATGGTCATGTAGACTAAGGTGTGGGATTCATCCCTATTCAAACTGCTGGTCATAAGGACTGAGCAGAAATCATGTGAAGTGTAAAATAAGATGATAGTGACTAATACCGTCGACAGGTACAATAATATCCCTAAAATTACATTCCAACTACTGAGCCGCCTACTCCCTACAAATTTGAATGTTGAAAGTTACGGCCTTTTACTTCCATCTGTCTGCCAACAACATCGACACGACCACAAGTTCTGTATTGTAGACTGGAAGAAGAGACGTCGAACCTGTTGACTATTTGACTGGTGATGTATTATCATGTGTGGTTCCCAGTGAACCGTGGAGCTTTATAGTGGCTGAACGTGATGAACCATGGGAAGTAAAGAAGGGGAAAGACATCTCTCTATGTTGGAAATATCATGTAGACACTAGCCGCGCCAAACTCTGCGCAGGCAGCCCACTCCTCGCTCCATTCAGTTGTTTGAATCGCTCTGACGAGTCAAGTGGAGTGTTAGCAGAACTGCGAGAGTGGCTAACACTTCTGATGGTGCCGTTCTTGTTCAATGATGTTTCCGAGGCATGTTATGTAACACATAGAGATATACATTAATAGACTTATGTATATATTTAAGGTAGCATATATATTCTTGAGCAATGATTATGTGCAGCAGATTTAGGCAGTACAGGGCTGAACTGGTTATCTCGTTACAGTTCTCTCACCCTCTCTTTTTAGGACTTCTTTATTTGCCACCCTGTCTGTCCATCTGATCTTTTCAATTCTTCACCAGCATCACATTTTAAATCTATTCAAGTATTTCTTTTCCATCTTCTTGAGAGTCCAATATGCATTTACAACTTTAAATATATTAATAACACATTCAAATAGTTTTCCTGAAATTCACTCAAGCATTGTATAGCTTACATTATCTATAGTAAATCCTATATATTAGTAAACAATATGACTTTGTGCTTCCTGTTCATAATAATTGGTCCAATAGTGTAGGAGGTATATTATAAATCTTTCAACTAAAGTAATACTTTAACAATTCCTTGAAAATGAAGAAAATATAATATAATAGTAACTAATGGTTTTACCATTGCATTTTAGGCTTAGCCTAGTGACGTGTGATTTAAATAATTTCTACAAATTTATTTTATTATATTATTTATACTACTCATACGACTAAAAATATTTGTACAACTGAACTAGTACTATACACTGATTTTGGTTGGAAGGGTTTAGTAAAGGGCCTCTTTTTTTCAACCAAAATACTACTGAATAGTAGGATACTAGTAGGAAAAAAGGCCTCTTATAAGGCCCTTCCAGTCAAAATCAGTCAAATTTCTCCAAGAATTTGCAAACCTAATTATATCTTATTGTATTCTACCAACTTGGTTTAATTCAAAATAAAGTTCTGTTTAATAAATATTGTAATATTATACAATTCTTTAACATATTTAAATTAATCTAGCTCACCCACAAACTACAATTATAACACCTTTTGATAGTACTTAGTATTTACACCATTGGATGCTTTAATTTAGTTTGTTTTTTTTGCGAAGTAATGGCTTGTTGCACTTCTATTATAGATTAGGATCCAAATACTAAAGTTTTCTTGGAACTCTTTAAGTACAATTTCTGGTAACAGGCACTCCTAAAAAGACTTTTTAACTTTTGGAGCAATTAATTGACTCCATCTTCATCTTTCTTTATTTCTTCTATGAAAAGAGGTGTTTTCTCAACATTGAAGACAACTAGATATCATTTGTCCACCAGAGCCATGTGTAGCTGTCCCTGAACATAATATAGTTTTTATAAATTATTAATACATTGTAAACTATTTATAGAAAAAGAATTGTGAAACCAACAATAAACTGTTATCAATGTGTTAGGGATGAGGAAGGTTGGATTTAGAGGAAGTGTACCCGCAGTTGCGTAGAGGGAGAGTGGAAAGCATTTAGGGATAAGTACCCTCAGTATACCCGACAGGGATTGAGCCCCAATCCCCCNTGAGGAAGGTTGGATTTAGAGGAAGTGTACCCGCAGTTGCGTAGAGGGAGAGTGGAAAGCATTTAGGGATAAGTACCCTCAGTATACCCGACAGGGATTGAGCCCCAATCCCCCACCCACCCACCCACCCCATCGGTGTTCTAATCTATTGCGAGAGTGATGCCTTAGGGCTTAGACCATCTGGCCAACAAATAATGCGCCTGAGAAGTTTTTGAAAATTGTGACAGGGGTGTTTTAGTCCGAAAAGTTTTTGAAATTTCTGCCGAAGGTGTTCTAGTCAAGACCTTACCAAACAAATTTTGTGTTTAGGGGTAGTGGTAGGGGGGCTATGAATGTTGAATACCTCTAGAACAGTGGTGCTCAACCTTTTTCAGCTGACGCCCCCCTTGGTAGATAGTAAAATTCCCTCCCTCTACTTTTTGGGATCGTTACAAATAAATATTAAAGAGTTTTGTTTTATAGTCACATTATTTTACACAAAATTCAATGTATTACTGACAGCATAATGGTACAAAAATATCACTGGAGGTTAGTATAGTGGTTGAAACTTTTGTTTTCATCGTTTCTTGAATACAGGCCTACTTATTGGGTCTTATTTACTTTGGAAAAAGGGATTGAAATAAAATGTGTCTGGTCTTATCAACAAATTTTTAATGTTATTTCCTCATTGTTCCATGTGTCCCCCCATCCCCCCCTCCTGGTAGGTTTTCACGCCCCCCAGGAGGACGCGACTTCAAGGTTGAAAACCACTGCTTTAAACGCTATTTGTAATTTTGTAGTGGTTATTATGAAAACTAAGAGCAAAGGTTTAAAAATAATACAAGTGCTACAAATATCATTAAATTAAAATATTACTAAAATGTATTCGATTCATACACTACTATTTGTTTGGTGACCAAAGTCTAATTAAATATTATTAAAAGAGTTAAACAAAAAGTATCTAAACTATTATTAACAAAACATTTTATTTCAAATTCAATCAAGAACCTAATTCAAGTTTTAACGATTCTTAACAGCTAATATTGTGATATAAGTTTATATTATACCAGTGATTTTTTTTATAAATTACATTCTTGACATAGAAATTAAATCAGTGTTTCAGGAGTAATTTTTTGACATTCATAAAGAAACTTTCTGAAGATACCACCCATAAACCTTACCATTTATTTATATTATAATTATAATAATAAAAGTACATTACCTCATTCGGTCGTCGGTATTTTCTTCGTGCCAAATAGCTTCCAATTCTTGTAATTAAATTGATGAATCTGTCGATTTCATATCTTCATTTAAAATCTCTACTTTTTTTTTCAGCAAAGTCAGTTTGCCTAACTTCCTCTCGTTTTGCGATTTTTTTTTTTTAGTTTAAGCTCTACTAGCCTACTTCTTTTGTGTACACGGCCGTGACCTTTCTTATCACCTTTATTTCTGCCCATTTTTTGGCAAATATTTTTAAAATTATGATATAGAAATTAGTTAAGACAAAACTCACTGATTTAAATATTCAATATATATTATATTTAATGATTATATCATAATTATTTTATTATTTTCCTAATCTCAATCTTTGTAGAAAAAACTCTAACTTGCGCTTGTGGAGCCCAGAACACACCATTGATACTTGACACTTCTATTGAAGTCATCGTCTGGATACATTTTGGTTTTGTTAAAATTCTTCTCATATATACTGACAACACTGTAAAAGGTTAGGTGACTAGTACTAATAAAGCTTGTAAACCTTTCAAGCAAAAAGGATAATGAGTGGGACCAGCAAGGGCTTTGTTATGTTGTTCTCCCAGGTAATGAGAGGGTGGAGGGGGGAGGTAAGGAAAGTTGATTCAACAATCTTGAAGACATCTGAGATCACAGGTTAACCTTGACCATGTTGCTATGTGGTGTCAAATGCTAGAACTACAGTTTAACATGTGTCTAATGGAATAATCACACGTGATAATGCTTGGCGTCTACTAGATAGAATATGCAAAGAAGGAATTGAAAATTCCCTAAAATAATGGTTGTTGTTTATGGAGTTTTTTCTAAACTAATATACAAAGTAGATAATTTTTTTTTTTCAATTTATTGATACAATTTTAATTTTTAATTCAAAATACATGAGAATAAAACAAATATATAAAAAAAATGTTTTATGTGGGTAGGTTTGAAGCATTAAGATTATCAAAAAAATCAAACAATGCGAAAAAAAAGTTAAATATATTTATTTGTTAAAGTACACTAAGGCCGCACAGTTCTCAAACATAGTGTTACGTGAACAAGTTTTGAACTAAGAACTGTAGTAAAAATTATCATTTTTTTTACTTTATCTGATTGAGAAGATAGTCTGTATTACACAAATATTTTTAGGAATTGAGTGTTTTATACATCCTAATATAATGTTTATGTTTTCCTCCCACCTTAAGTTAGACCTATTATGTTCTTCATAGCCTTCAGCTTGTTGGTCATCAAAGTTGTAAGCAGCATCTCTAGGAATTTTTAATTCAATTAACTTAATTTTTATGTTTCAACTTTAAAATTCAGTATTTTCTATTCTAATAAAACCTCTGTTGTTAAAAGTTCAGTTGTGTCCAGATTTTATTAATATTTATATTACTAGCTAGAAGCTTGGGGCTGTCAAGTAAGAAGGAAGTAAGGATGTGAAGTAAAGGAAATTTAGCGTAAATGCCAGCCAATCAGTGTTGAGAAGGGGCACTTCCTCTAAAAGGAGTCAAGTGGTTGAGAGTGGTGGTGCTGTTTCCTCATCATCACTTAATGCTGACTGGGCGTTTGTGTCTGGTAGTTTTCTGTTTTTGGTAAAGGGGAAAAAGGCGTTGGGAGGTGTTGGCAAGGAAAAAGGAGTTTCGTTGTTTCCATTACAGTGAATAAATTCGTTATTGTTTTTCAAACTTACATTTTATGAAAAAAAATATGATATAATTAAATAACGGTCTACAAAATAATTTCACTGTGATACCAGCATCTAATATCTCATTCAAAATATAAGCTAAATAACAAACAGAAACATTATTTTACTTTGGAACTAGTTAATCCATTCTGCTACAAGAATCCTGATTTCCCACCCCCACCTGAGTAAACCCCCCGACGAGGAAAATACTGGCTGCTGTACACTAAACTATGAGTATCACAGAAAATGACTTAGTATGAAATGGAACTTTAGACAACTGAGCACAGGGTAGTTTTATTTAACATTCAAAATAAAATTACACAATTAGTTTCTTCACCTAATAAAACGAGTTCCCCTAAAATCTTATTTATATGTATATATTTTTTATAATGTCTATCCATATTCTGTTAAGCGGTGAATTAAAGGTCTGGTGCCTGGTCCAGTTTGAGTTATTATAAATTAGCAGAAACTCGAAAAAAAAAAGTGTTAAAAATTTGAACCGTCAACTCTTAAAATTAATATTCTTCAGGATTTAAAGGCCTTATCCCTAGTTTTTATGTAACCTCATTTTCTATTAGGGTTTATTTTAAAATATTTGGATAAAAGAACACAAGTTGTAATTACAGAACTGGTTTTGTCCATTTAAAGGCACACATTTTCCATTTGTTGAAATCCTGTTATCTCTTTATAATATTATGATTTAAATGCCTGCGAGAGTTGAAGGATTTTCAAGTTCAGCTGAGCCATGCCATGCAACCCTTGCTAAGCTACCCACTTTGAAATAAAATAGACCAGCAATCTGAACTTTCCATTTGAAAAACCATTCTCAGTACTTGATTGGGATTTGAACTCATACCTTCTTGCCCTGGCAGAACAGACAATATTTCCCATTTGAGTGACAAGTGTCCCAGAGGTTAGCGTTTTGAGTTATGCCATATGTCATCACTTGTTCTGCACAACGAAGCCCCGAGACTCGTGTGGAAGAGGATGGAACCTTCCAGTGCCTTCCACTACAAGAATCATCTAGGCCTGTGCAAGGTGTTCCATCAGGTCAACGCATGCGCTATGTCCTCTCTTCCTTATCCCTTTCTACCCTCCTTTGCGTTCTTCTCGATCCATCTCAGGGATCAAGTAGTGATTTTCTTGAACTATATATTGAGATGTTTAATCTGTATTTTTACTCATACCACTGGATTCAGTGTAGGTAAGCAGCGCTATCTATGGCAGATGTGTTTCATCTATTCAAAATTCTCTTTCGGCTTGAATCCTTTTTTTTTTTTACATCTTTTCCAAAATTATTTTTTCGACTTAAATATTTATTAAATTGTTGGTGACAAATATACAATGGACTCTTGTAATCATGTTTATTTCTTTTGAGGTCACTTTGTTTAACTGTTCAAAGCCCATGTTCAGTAACTTTGTAACCAGGCCGCTAGTCTTACACTCAATTGTAATTTAACTTGTATCTAGGTCACAGGACGGCTAGTTTACATTTAAACAAAATTAACCTATCCCCAGGCCGTGAGATGGCATGAGCTTATGTATATCTGTAGTTTATTTAATCTCTTGGTCACTAGAAGGCGCTGGCACTTTTTTGTTGTAAATGTAAAGCTATAACTTTAGTATTGAAATAATGCCTGCTGAGCTTTTCTAATAGGATTATTCAAAGCATAATATTTAATTGAATAATGTTGCCATATTTGTTTGTTATTGAGGGTTGTTAAAGGTCATCTGTCACTTAATACTTCTAAATTTAGCCCTATCTGGGCCAATGCCTGTTCCCTACTTTTCATCCTCTATTTTTGTATTTCTATACTTATCAACTGCCATGTCTCGTATTTAATAAATGTAAAATTTTGTTACCCAATGCCTTTTTATTCTCTTTTGGAGATATTTAGGACTGGGGGCTACTATGCAAAAATATTACATTGTATTAATTTTAAAAATAATCTTGGAAACACGGATTACATCAATGAAGAATGGATGAGAAATGGTTTGTTTTCTAAATAATTTAGACAAAACAACATTTTCATGCAGAATCAATTCAATTTTGTGGGAAGAAATTGTATTAGACAAGTATGCTGTAAATTGTGAATGTTTTTAAAATGGGGTGGAGGGTGACCAAATTTATTTACACAAGTTTAAAAACATACTAATATTAACTATAAGTATTTTAAGTTTCATTGTGATGAAGGGTTAGATATATAAAGAAAGCCCTGTTCTTGAGTTATATCGGTTTAGAGAAAACTATTTTTTTTCTTTATACAATGAAGAGGGTATATGAAATAGGGATAGAAACACATAAAAGGGAATAAACGAAATATAACTTCAACAATGGAAAGAAGAAACACTGTTCACATTACTCTTGAAGAAAATCAATTGTTACCGCTCAGTCCTTTGACCTAGGTTTAATTCTATCGAAATTGATCAGGAGGGAGTGTGAAACGTGCAACTCGAATTCCTAAAAGAGGAAATCTTCTCTTATAGAAACTATAATTGCATATTTTATGCTCCCTCCTGTTGAGTTTCAATACAATAAAACCTATGTCAAGGGACTAGGCGATACCAATAAATTTTCTTCTAGAGGCAGTTATTCCCTCCTTGTCCATTGGTAGCAATGTATCGAGTAAAGAGTGTCGTTCTTTTCACTGTAATAACCATCTTAGGCTTGTTCCCTTTTCGCTGAACTATTTTTAGGCTTAGTTTGCAGTTTTGTACAACACAATTTTACTCAGAGCTTTTAGAGCGAGGATTGACCCGAGTCAAAAACCTTGCTCAAATTTAATAATCCACCATAAATAATATAATTAACAAGTGGTATGTTGATACTGTTGGAAGATTTCTTTGAATGTAGTAATGCAAACAATAGTAACATTTTAATTTCATAGATAGACCTTAAAATCTAGCTGCTTTGCTGCTTTATTTTCACAGTACATTCCATCAAGACCAAGATTTAAAAGCTCGTGTTTGAATTTTAAACAGTAGGAACTAATGTGTAACTAGTTTGTATGCTATTATACTAATTAATCATAATCTGTAATAATCAAATACAAATTAACAAACTATTAAAATTATGTAAGAATAGGAATGTCTATGTTAGTACTAAAAGAATAAATATTTCATCACTAACTAGATATTATTGTAATTTAATAAATGCAAGCATGAATTAAATTGGTTAGGTAGCCTTTAAAATATTGTATATAAATACATTATAATTTGCCCTCATAAGAAGTTAGCATAATTTGGTAATATCTGTTTACATTGGTAGCGTTGTTGTGATATAAGACAATTTTAAATACCAAGTTAAAATATATTACACCATATATGAAGAGTTGGTTAGTTAAAAATGTTTTAGTGATCAAGTAATTTACATAAAAGTTGGTTTTGAGTTTTAAATATTATCTAAGTCTTTATTTGTGGTTTTTTTAAAATCCCTGTACTACTTCCAGTTTTCCGGTGTGAGCTGGAGTTTACCGGAATTTCATTAACTCGACATGTTTCGGTACTGTGAATGGCGTACCATAATCTTGGAAAATGAAAATTGAAATTAAAAACTGAGGAGATTACAAACCGAACATATAAATAAGTAAAATAAGAGAGGAGCTAGGGAATTAATTAATTAACTTGATCACTAAAACATTTTAAACCAACCAACTCTTTATTTATGGTGTAATATATTTTAACTTAGTATTTAAAATTGTCTTTTATTTTAACTTTTTTAAACTGTTTGTATTGTTAAGATGTTTTGACTCAACAACGCTACCAATGTAATCAGATATAACCAAATTATGCCAACAGCTTATGAGGGCAAATTATAATGTGTTTATATACAATATTTTAAAGGTTACCTAAACAATTTAATTCATACTTGCATTTATTAAATTACAATAATATCTAAGTCTTAACCTTATTATAGTATTCGCTCCTTACGAAAGATCAAATTAGAATGTTTTCTAAAATGTTATTAACTAGATAATAGTTCTTGAAATCCATATCAACACCAAAATTATTTATCTTTTTATTATGCATCCTTAGAAAGAGATAAAAAAATTAATAGTGATATATATTCAATCAAAAACAACTGTACATATATCTATGACTCAAGAAAAAAGGGAATAATAAAACAAAGTTTCTAGAGTAAAGCTATTCACAACAAAACTAACATCATGACAAGAAAATGGAAAATTTTATTTCTCTTTCTAGTCACACAACCATCTTATTAAAATAAAATCTAGAGTGGAATAAATATGCCAACTTTTACTATGATGATCAAATATTAGCACTTGACATTTTGCTTATTATTTCACTGGGCGTTTAGTACTTATATTACAAATGTAGAATAGATTTTTTTAACTAGATATAACAAATTTTCATATGCAGAGTACCCATATAAATTAGTAAATTGATTTGAATCTTGGTCAAATCTATTTTAAATTCCCCTGATTTTTAAAGTAAATTGACTTTTTAAGAATAGTAAGCCAGCAAAAGTAATAAAATTTGCTAACCAGAAATATCTTATCATGTCAGATTTTATTTAGGGTGATCTCTCTAAAAATATGTCTAAGCATTTCTTTAATTTAATAATTTAATTATAGGAAGGAAAATAAATTTTAGGAAAACATTTCAATTGTATACTCAAATTAGGATTTATTATTATTTTTAAATAGTTTCACAAAATTCCATTAAATTAGAATTCTTAACATAAATAATGATAATGTTGGATTATATACTGTGTTAGACTCTTCTATGTTGATTCACATTGTGATATTTTTTAATTTCACCTTAATGATAGTTTCCCCAATTTCTCAAGAATTTATGAATTCTAATGATTAATCTTTCTGCCTAGCAAAAAATAAATAAAAATAGAAAGTACCATTTTTTAATATTACCAACATCAGATGTTTATAGTTATAAAGTAATCAAGTAATCATTAAATTACATAAAAAAACACTTGAAGCAAGAACAAAATTGTGATTCCACTTTTTTTTTAAGGGGAAGAAAGATTATCCATTAAATGTATCCTAAAGTTGAAGCTTTATTTTTGTTTGAATATCTCACTAACTTAAGGAACAAGATCTTGTTAACTTTTTTAAACCAACAAAATGATACATGACATAAAATTACATTCTTACTATCTACACACAATACTGATGCTTTGTTACCTAGATATAATTACTTACACCTTAACATCCTGCAGTATTTCAAAAGAATTATAATTTTACTTTGCTAGTAGTTTATGAAATTTAATTATTTGATCTGTTAAGGTTTTATATTCACTGTTATCAAAAGCTCAAGAGAGAAAACCAACCAGTATTTTATTGTTAAATTTGGTGAATACATATGAAAAGTTTAATATTTCAACCAAAGTCAAGGAATGAATCCACATCAGTCGATTTCTTAAGAAAATTTAACTTTATGAATTCTACAAACTAATGCCAGATAGGCAAGCTTATACAAACACTTCAAATTTCCTTAATGGGTTTCAAAACCATTTAAGATTGTATTATAATTTAATAATTCACCACCAGAGAACAGCTGATATACAGAATACCATACAATAAAGCTATCTATATTTTTGCTGCCATTTATGTTCCTTATAGCAAAGGACAAAATGATACTAGTCGGGGTTAAATTAGACATGTTCAAACCCGATTCCTCGCCACCATTGCTACAAGTGTAGGCCTATATCTTACTATCACAGTTTTCACTGCTTCAAATACTAGTAAATAAAACTTACAGTATTGAAACCAAACTACAAAATTTCAAGAGTTGTGTAATTTTTTACTGTAACCATCATTAGTTTTTTTTAAACCCCTTTTTCACTTTAATAGCGGCTAATTGTAAATGTACCCAATGTGACTGTTGAGGTCTAACAAACTTATGCAAATTAAACATAGCCACCTCATTTAGGTATACTTTTTATTTTTGATAATATATTATGGTAATGATATAAATATCATAATTTTAATGTGTGGTTGGATGCATGGGAAAAGATTGAAATTTTAAATGGCGATGAATTGAGAATCAAAAAATGGCAATAAAAATATAGGAACTTAAGTTTAAAAAAGAACAGGAATTGTGAAATGTATAGTAAAAAGTCAATTTTGACCAAATGAGAATTCTCATAAGCTTGAATTTAAATGCTTATAATGATACACACACATTTTCACTTACCTCAATGTAAAAAAAAACACTGTAGGATGAAAATGTACCGTGCTCTTCATTTTTCATGATGTAATTTTCAAGAACCGAAATAGCACTCATTTGAAATATAAAGTTAAATTTCACTAGTAGTATGATGTTCAGTACCTCCCAAATGTATTGTTAAGATATCATATTTTAATTAATAAAACATGGAGGTTAGATAGGCAGCAGTTGTTCTTCTAGTAGACAATCAACCATTCAAAATGGCAGTTGGTTTATCCATCCTGTGTTTAAGGTATTTTCTTCCTAACTGTTCACACAAACTAATATCACTCATTGTTTAACTAGAGAGAGCACTTAATACATGTAGCTACCTAATGTTCACTCTTTTACATCACGAGTGTTCGGCAGATTTCCAATCAAGTTTCTGTCCCACTTTACAAACAATTAGCATGCTATTTTTTTTGTTTCGTTTTAGTTTAAGGAATAAGATTTAAAATACCAAAATATATAGGAAAACCTTTTTTTTTAATACAACATTATTAACATAAACACCTTAATAACTAAACCCATTAACACATATTTTAAAAATAAAACTGCTGAACTTAAATATTTTGTTTTATGATGAAAAGTTCAGTCTATAGTTTCAATAGTATCATCAATTACTTTTTTTGGAAAAAGTTTAAGTTTTTTATTGACTCCTCCTGTAAATGAAAAAAGTAAAGTAATTAAAAATACAAATGTTAAAGCTTGTTGGTGTACATAATATTAAATAATAATGTAAGTTAAGGACACTATTGTCTTACATTGACAAATTACAATGTGATGCAACTTAAAAGATAGGTCATAGTCAAACTGATCAAGGTGAGACTACCACCCTGAAAGTTGGCAGGCTTGCCTTGACAGATTACACTACCTGGCTATCTTATAGGCTGCACCACAGTGTACATAATATTATAAATGCATGAATATACAGGAAAGAAGGATAAGAACAAATAAAAGAAACCCACAATATATTTTTACACCTTTGTCAAAGAACAAAGTTGTTTGGTGTTTCTTTTATATAATCCCATTTCTGCATTCTATCATTCTTTATTAATTTCCTTTTATTCTATAATGTTTTATTGTTTCTTCTTTTGAGAAGTTGCATTGCAAGTTTCAATAATACTTAACTTCACTTAAGTCGACAAGTTGACTGTTACAGACCAATTTTTTTTCAAGATGGTTGTTGCAATTACCTTGTCTAGCGGCAGTGATGTTTATTGTGAATTGTGTTTGCTTACAGACACAAAGAGATAAATTTAGGATTCAGGATAAGAGAGAGAGGAGTTAGGAGTGAATGGAAGAAAAGAAGTCATAAAGATTCAGATGGTTTGCCCATGGGAAAAGAATGAAAAACACAAGCACACCAAGTGTATACACGGAAAGAGAGGAGACGAGTTGGATGATCCAGAAGCAGGTGGGTGGACCTGATAAAGAAAAATGTAGAGAAGGAGAGAGCTGGAGAAGAGTGATGGAAGGAGAAATATTCCTGGACAGACAGCCTTGGAGAGTGCAAACACCTCACCCAGAAAGCTGAAGGGGTTCAACAATGATGTGTTTGCTCATTGTAAAAATCATATTGTATTAATTCATTACTAGACAACTTAGAAAAAAAGAGGTTCTCAATTCACACCGTGTTTTTTTTTGTTCAAACATAACTTTTTTTACCCAAGATAAACCGATTTCAATATTTTTTTTTTAAAAAAAAGAGAAAGTTCCTCTGATGGTCCCATGTAAGTTTCTTCTAGATAACTTAATTGGTAGTTAAAAAAAAAAAAAAATTGAAATGAAAAAATTTACACTGTCTATATTAATTAGTATTGAATTGTTATAGTGTTATAATATAAAGCCTGATGTTAGTCCAAAGCTTGATTTCATTCTGATATTCAAAATATTTTTATCATATGAAACTTCATAAAAAAAAAAAGTGTGTAAATTGCACTGTTGCTGTAGGCATAAAACTTTGTTACATATTGTACCAGGTACATCAGCCACTTGACGCATTGTTTGCAAGCAACTATTTCTTTCACCAGCTGTTTTGTTTTGTAATCTCTGACAGTCACTGTTCTGTTGTGGTCAAGCAACATTGAACGCTGTTCTACAGACTCACTTGATAATCTCTCATGTATTAAACTGTGGCAAAGAGAACAGTGGTAGGAGGTCTTGTTTGATAAATGCTCGTGAATCAATGAGAGACAGTGTGGTCATTGCTTTGCAGTATCATTTGATATAATGTATCAAATTGAGCCGATCTTCTTTTCCGTGCATCATCTTTCTATATAATTTAGCATTAACATAACCTCACATTCCAGAGAACCTTAGCTCACGCTTGTTATGTATCTTTATATCGTTTCTCTGCATTCCTTTTCTTATTTTTATCAATACACAGGTGTCTCACATAATGATATTTTTTTGTGCAAGGCTTTTTTTCATAAGAGTGGAGCTTTTTTCAGGCCTATCCAAATTTTTCAAATTAAAACTAAATAATTTAGGTAATTAAAAAAAAATCAAACCAACATAACAAATGCTCTAAAAAAGAGTACTTTTTTTTAACTTGTTATTTAAATTTTTACTTCTTGAAGTAGGTGCTAAACTAATAACTACCTGCAACTTATTAACTCGAACAAATGTTGGAACAATAAAAGGCTAAACAGATAAATGACAATAACCAACTGGTTCAAAAGCATTTCTCTTGTTGACAAGCTTCTTCACGAGAAAAAACTCAATGCTGTTAGTTTCATTAAATTGTAGTCACTGACTTGTGATTAAAAAAAATTAGGTCATAATTCAAGCTTATGTACTGTATTTTATATATTATGGTTTGTAAGTAGTATGTTTTTGTTTACTTTAGTTATTAATTTGGTGCAGAATTCAAAAAGTGAAATTTTAAAGAAGCTTATAATAAAATGGTTTCTTTTAATACATTTTAGCACTTTTTTTTTAAGTTTGATTTTTTTGCGAACAGTTAAAAAAATTAATTCTTTTGTTTTATTTTTACTGTTTATTATCACTCTTCCCTGTACTTTCTCCCATGAATAATAATTAATGTATCTCTACAAGCAAAGATGTTGGTTGATTAAATATATTCACACATTTTTATATATTAAAAAAATATTATTTGAACTGGGGCATATTTATTAAGAATGGGCCCTCAAATTACTCGAATCCTTGAGGATATTTAATATTCGAGTATATTTCGAATTCTTGACAAAAATCCTTTAAAAAAGTATTTTTTTCCCCCAATTTTTCAGGTGAAATTTGTTTTAGAGTTTTAATACTGCTTATTGGTGGTCCAGAAACAATAACTATTTCTATTTTATATTATGTTAATAATTTTTTCTAAATAGTGGATTTAAAGCCACTCTAGTAATAAATGTAGTTGTTTTTTAAATTCCGACGGCTTGAAATTTTTAAACCTTGATTATAATAATTATAACATAGAAAGTTTTCGTTTTTATTCATAGATTTACTTTCTAACATGACATTTTGTTTTGCAATGAAATAGTATAAAGTTGTACAAACATTTTATTAACTATTTGAATATGAAATTTTCGTATTCGATTCAAAATTATTTTCACTATTCGATTTGAAAATATTGAGTCAAAAAACCACCATTTGTGAACCCCTATATAAGAATAAAAATACCAACAACAAAATGTTATACATAGGAAAAAGTACAAAAAAATAAATATAAAAAATAAAATAAAAATAAGTAAACACAATATGGCTTATACAAAGAAAGAAAGAACATAGTCACTATGTTAATCAAGTTATTGTTATAATCAGAGAGATAACCCTCAAATCATCGATTCTTATGGTATTTGAGAGAATTAAGATTTGAAATATATAAAAAAAAGTATCTTGAATACAATAACTATAAAGACCTTGACTTGATACCCAAATTTTAAGCAATTGGTAAAAGAAACTATACTGACTTGTATAGTTGGTAGCGTAAAAAATAATCACAAACGAGGACAAAATTGTATTAAAAAAAGGTGTTATCTTTGTTGTTAATCATGTAATATACAAGACAAACAAATTGGCATTTGTCAGTGCCAATAAGTCCTAAATAATTTTTTCTAGTTTGAATTTTAAATTTTTTCCTCTTAAGCCAAAATTGTACATTTTGAAAGATTTGATGATTCAAATTCAGATTCGAAATATATAGGATTTGACCCATCTCTAGTAATAATAAATTGAGTTTAAATTTCAGTGGATGGTAAGGGCTTTTATTGTTTGAGTTTCCAAACTTCCCTAAGTGTTCGGCTAAACCACTTATAGGAAGTATTAAAACTTGGAAGAAAAAAATATTAAATCTTGTATTTTAACATATCATTGAATCTTCTTGAAAATTTGAGTCTCTCGGTCCTTAAAAAAATGAATATATTTTTATGTGCATATTTATATTCATCATCATCATCATCATCATCATCATCATCATCATCATCATCATCATCATCATCATCATCATCATCATCATCATCATCATCAAATGTTTCGAGCCTGTGGTCGGGTCAGTTTAGAAATGCCTCCATCTTCTTCCTTTAATTTCTTCCATTATTCGTCTCTTACTTGAACACTTTTTGTTATCTGATCCTCCCATCTCTTTCTTGGCCTCCCCTACGGTCTTTTTACTACATACTTCATTTCCCAAATTTTCTTCTCCATCCTCATTAAATGCCCATTCCATCTCAGTCTTGCTTCCTTTACCATCTCATGTACTCCCTGTACCCCAACTCTTCCCCGGATAACTTCATTAATTCCCATGTCCTCCACTTTCCTAGTCTCTCTTACATTCATTGTCCATGTTTCTGCTGCATATGTGACAATGGGTACAAAGTACGCCCTGTTCAACACTTCCTTACACTTCCCTTTTCCATAGCAGGTCTCTTATGCACCTATAAAACAATTCTCCCTGTTCTCTTTTCTTTAAATCCACTCTATTTCCACCTTTGTCCTCAATCACGCTTGCAAGATATTTTACATTCTGTATTTTTATCAAATCTACTCCATCCAACCTTATAGCTTTACTAGGCCTTTCCCTCTTCCTTGTTATTACCATCACTTCACATTTTCCCATGCTAAATTTCATTCTTCTATTCTTGTAGTTGTTCCTGTAGTTTCTCTTTCCCCTCTCCCCATACTATCAAGTCATCAGCAAACATCATGGCTTTCATTCTTTCCTCCCCGAGTTTTCCTGCCACTGTGTTATCACCATTTCCATTACCATTACAAATAATAATGGTGAAAGGGCACTATCTTGCTTCACTCCATTTATTGTAGGAAACCACGCCATCCTTCCCCTTTCCATCTTAACACAACTCCTGTTATCCTCATACATGATTTTCACTCTCATTACATCACTCTTTCCAAACTTTATTTCTATCCACGCTATCAGATGTTTATTCCACATCCGTAAATACCATTACCAAGTCTATTGTAAGCCTCTGTTCCCTAGATCTATGCTATTTCTCTCTCCACCTTTCTTTCATTTTATTTCTCAGTTTCTTGTCCAGTATCTTCTCATATTATTTTGTACAGTGGCACATCGGCGTTATCTCCCTATAATTTGTACACCCCTTCCTGTCTCCTTTCTTGAAGATAGATATGATAACCCCCTTTTTCCAGTCTTTCGGTACATTGTTCTCATTATTATTAGCACCGCATCTTACTACCCGTTCGGGTTATATTCACTTATGCTAATGTGCAATGGTAGGGTGATTGCGAGATGAAATGGAGGACATACAGTTTAACGTGGAATCCGAACCACGTTGGAGGCCTGGCATTCCACACATTCACAAGTTGTGATTAATACACATCTTGTCAGAGTTACACATCTTGTCAGAGGTGAAGGAAGGGTTTGGCAATCAGATAAATCTGTGCCAGGACCGAGGATTGAACCCCGGACCCTCAGCAAAACCACTCTCAGCACCGTATATAAACATTGTATATTTACTTCTCCTGCTGCTCTTATCATTTCAACAATCAGTTCGTCCACACCCGGTGCTTTCTCTTGTTTCATCCTCCACCTCTTTCCTCCTTTTCTACCATTTCTTCTTGCTCCTCTGTTTCACTCTCATTCCTTTCATCTACCGGTTTGAACATTTTCTCAAAATATCTCATTGATAGTTCCTTTTCTTCCTCTCCTGTCTTCAACATTATTCTTTCTTCATCTATCATCTTAATTTCTTGTCTTTTTTCTTACTGTTTCTTACTTGGCTTATTAACACCTTCTTACTTCTTTCCACGTCCCGTTCCAGCATTTCCGTCCATATTTGCGTTCAATCCTTTCCGACTACCCATACAACTTGCTTTGCTCTTTTTTCTTCTTCTTCCTATATTGTTCCGCTGTTTCCTCATTCCTATTCTTAAAACTCCTTCTGAATGTTTTATTCTTCACCTCCAATGCTTTCTTCACCCTGTCGTTCCACCTGGGTGTCTCCTTCCATTTCCTATTATTACTTGTCCTCCCACATACCTCCCCTGCCGCTCCCACCAGACTGCTATTAAACTTTTCCCATTCAAACTCTAAACTCTGCATCTCATCCTTGGGAATTAAGCTTTATGCCATTCTTAGGTACAGCTCTCTTCTTCTTTTTTAGCCTCCACACCCTTATTCTTCTTTCTTGTCTTACTACCTTTCTCCTTCATTCCCATCCCTTTATGTCTGCCACCAACACCCTAATTATATTTTCCTAAATGATTACACTACTCTTCCTTCCCTCAAGGTCAGTTGCATTCCTCATTCCTAGGTCTTTAGTATTAAATATGTGAATAGCACTTATGGCTACTAAAATATACAACATAAAAATTAATTAATAATTTAATAGTGTATTTACAACCATTTGAGCTCATTGTAGCATTTTTTAAAAGGTTTCAAGCACATCATAAATATATATTACTATCTTTCTGATATTTCAAAGTCAATGACTAATCTATTGACCAAACCAATCCAACCTAACAAAATTAAAAGTATGCCATAAAATATGAGGTTTTTAAAAGTTTCAACGGTAACTTACTTAATTGTTGTTGATGGGCAGGGGGCGGTGTTTTGCCGACCAATTTTAATGAATCTTTGTGGGCGGGATTCAAATACAGAGGTTGTCCTTGCTTTCCTGGTATGCTCTGATTTTCCATGTTGCTCATGTTAGCAAAGTTTTTTACCTGAAACATAAAATACAAGTGGAAAAATCTGGCAGTGATATTTAGTCTTTATGTATTAACACATGGATTATTTTAATGACTTGATCTATTGGGTGGTGATGAGTGAGATAGTTGAAGTAAACACACCCACATTATAGTTGAGAGGAGATAGGAAAACTTTCTTCATTGCTCTTGTTCAAGATTTGAACCTTGACCTCATCGCTGGAAATTAAGTTTGTATGACCACCTATATGGGTACCAAAAAATGTCAACTTTTTAACAATTATAAATGTTATTTCAAATATGTTAGATCTATTTAAATTACAATCACAAGTTTTAAAACACTACAAGACATCTTCTCCTAAAAATAATTCACGTTTGTTTAATTTTATAAAATGGTAAATACAATCAGAAGTTTATTTGAAAATTAAAGGTTGAAAAAATGTATTTTGGTAGAATCTTTTACTGCAATTTGTTAAGTTTAACATTTGTAGTCAGTTTAAAGGAATTGGTAATAGTATTTATGGATATAAATAGAGCCTGGAAAGAGAGGGAACAGAGTGGAGTAGAATGAGGAGTTGTAATGAGAGTGAAGAGTATGTAAGGGATAAAATAAGTTGTTTTAAGACGGATAAGGGGTAGACGGAGTAGTTCCAGATAAAAAATTGAGTAAAGCAGGGGAGTGCTCTTCCAACACACCTATTTGTAATGGTAAGAGTAATAGAAATGGTCAAGAATAAAATGGCAAAGAAACTCGGGGAGGAAAGAATGAAAGACATGATGTTTGCTGACGACTTGTTGGTATGGGGGTGAAGGAAAAGGAAGTACAGGAACAGTTACAAGAATAGAATGAGTAAGTGAAAGAGTTAGTGTGGAATGAAATTTAGATCGGCAAAGTGTGAAGTGATGGTAGTAACAAAGAAGAGGATAAGGCTTAGAAAAGCTATAAAGTTGAGTGAAATAAAAAGAATCTAATGAGAAGAGGACACCAGGGAGAGTTGTTGTATAGGTGTGTAGGAGACCTGCTATGGCGAAGAGAAGTGCCCTTGAAGTGTAAGGAAGTACCAAATAGGGCGCACTTTGTATTCATAATCACATATTCAGCAGAAACACGGACACAATATAAGAAATGACTAGGAATGTTAAGGCCATGGGAATGAGGTTTGTGAAGAACACGTTAGCTGTCAACGAGGAGAAACAGGATTAGAAATGAAGTTATCCGGTAAAGAGTAGAGGTACAGGAAGTACATGAGATAGTAGAGGAAGCAAGACTGAAATGGTATGGGCATGTAATGAGGATGGAAAAGAAGAGAATACCAAAGAGAATGATAGAGATGAAGTATGTAGGAAAAGGACCGTAAGGGAGCCCAAGAAAAAGATTGGAGGAGCATATAGCTAAAAGTGTGCAAGTGAGAAAAATGGAATCAATTTAAGGTGGAGGAATGGTGGAAGAAGAGGAAGATGGAGGTATTTTACTAAACTGACCCGACCACAGTTTGTAATGGTGATGCCTATAATACAGTTTGATAAGCCTTGCACTTGTAATACTTTCAGAAATATTAAAGTTAAATTGAAAAAAATATAAAAATGTGTGAGGAAATGGTGATAAAAAAATGAAAGGGTTAGTGAGAAAACAAAGAAAAAGTATAAATATTTCTTTCAAAGCCTCACCCATCTTTTCAAATTGGCTTCTTCCCTCAGTCATTAAAATAAAAAATAACTGGGCTTCTATGCCTATTGCTTATGCTGTCATACAATTGAGAAGAATAAGAAAGTAGCTCACCGTGATCTTGGGTCCACCAGGAATATTAGTTTTGTGCTGTAGCACTGGGTGAACGGTCAGTCCTGAAGTTGTCGGCACCATCTTGTTTACCAAATATGAAGCCGGGCCTGTCTTTAGCTGAGTGGGGAAGATCTTGTTTCCCTGCATGGATGCTAAGTTTTGTCGAGCCATTAAGTATTGGTTTCTTTGCATGGTCTGTGCTTGCATCATGGCCATGGTTTGAGCATTGGCAGTGTTTGGATTGTAGCCTGCACCAAACGCTGAAGCCACATTCGCACGAAAGCCATCCATTTGTTGTATATGCTGGTTGCCACTGAACTGCGGCTAGAAATCCAATATAGCCATCTTTGTCAGAAATTTATTACTTATTAAAATGGCTAGACAGGATATACAATTTTTGGTAAACACTAGAACATAACAAAAAATAAGATCAAAATTTGAAAGTGGGAAATTTAATACACACTATCATTTTGACTAGGTGCAGTAAAAACAATGAATTTACTTAAAATAGCCAATGGGTGGACACCAAAATTTCATGAGATGTGTTTTTAAGAACCTTTACTTTGCACTATTGAAATTTAAATGTGTAAAAATTATGGATTTTACAATTAAAGTACAAACGAATATTACACTTAACATTGCAGAAAATGGACGAAGAAGGCAATGAATGCCTGTCGAAGAAAGTTGTTCATTACTGCCAAATCTATCAGAACTTATTAAGAGGGAGTGCTAAACAAGCTAGAGGGGAGAAAAAGGAAATTGGTTAAGAGTGATAGGAGATTAGAGGAAAATGTAAAAGCTACAAATAACAAAGTACAAGTACAGGAAATTGACATTGGATGTGAATATATATGTCTCTTTGTTGTGCTTGTTCCCATTTATGTGTTACTATTACTCTTTCCTGTATGTATTTCTATACATAACAAAATTTACCTCATAAAGTAAAAAGAGGAGGTTTATGATGATGGAGTTGCAATGTATACCATTTGCATTATATTTGGAAGAAAGTACAGGAAAGGTGGATAGAAACGTATAAAAAGGACCAAACACAATATGGCTTTTACAATGAAAAGAACACAGTTCACACTTTACAGTGCTGCCATTGGACAAAGAGGCAACCATTATCTCTTTGTCCAATGGTAGCAATGTAAAGTGTGAACTGTGTTCTTTTCATTGTAAAAGCCATATTGTGTTTGGTCCTTTTAGAGGTTACTATCCACCTTTCCTATACCTTCTTCCATATATAATACAATTACCTCATAAAGCGAAAAGAGGTTTTCCTTGTAGAGATACATTATAGGAATGTAAAAGAAATAGCATAAACGACATTTATTTGTTCAGTGTTATTCCTTTTACGTTCCTATCTAAGGACATGTGTTTGTTCTTGATGTTATTCCTTGTATGTGCTTATCTAAGAATCCTATCACCCTTTACCAATTTCCTATCCATTAGCTGTTGTATGGCATTGATTAAGTCTATTGTAGGCCTCTGTTTTCTATAACTTTGCTGTCCCTATTTCTGCCTTCCTTTAATTTTATTTCTTTCTCTCTTTACCATTTCCACAGTCAGTTTGTCCACACCTGGTTTCATCCTCTTTAATGCACCCTCCATCTCTTTCCACGTTGGATGTTTCCTCTTCTGCTATTTCTTCCTGCTCCTCTGTTTCACCCTCATCCCTTTTCTCTTCCAGGTAGAACAACTTCTCAAAATATCTCATCTATAGTGCCTTTTTTTCTCTCCTGTCTTCAACATTCTTCCTTCATCATTTATCATTTTAACTTCTTATAATTTCTCTTTCCTCCGGTTTCTTACTTAGTTATATAACACCTTCTTACTTCCACGTCACGTTCCAGCATTTATATCAATTTTTGCATCCTTCTGAATGTTTTATTCTTTTCCTCCAGTGCTTCCTTCACCATGTCCTTCCACCAGGTTATCTCCTTCCGCTTCCTCTTATTACCTCTCCTACATACCTCCTCTGCAGCTTCCACCAAACTGTTTTTAAACCTCTCCCATTCCACCTCTACACTTTGCAACTCATGCTTGGGAACTAAGCCTCCACACCCTTATTCTTCTTTCTGGTCTTACCACCTTTCTCCTACATTCCCATTCCTTTATGTCTGCCACCAACAACCTGTCACTATCTAAAGACACACTTGGTATTACCATCCATGATAAAGGAGCCTATCACAGACTTTTGTTTCCCATCCCAGCTGTTTCTAGTGATCTTATCACTTTCTCTTTCCTTCTTATACCAGCTGTTTGCCACTTTTATTTTATTTCTTGCCCATGGCTCCAACAACCTTCTACCCTCCTCATTTCTCTCTACCCATCCTTTATTACCTTACACCTATTCAAACCCTACTCTCTCTTTTCCTACTTTTGCATTCAGATCCCCCTTTACTATATGACACTCGTTTTCCATATACCTTTCTAGGACTTCCTCAAACTTGTCCTTTTCTTCTACTGGGCACCCCACTTGTGGGATGAACACTTGAATCCCCTCCACCTTTTATCCTCTATCATTTATTGTAATCCTTATTATTCTGTCATTTATCCCTTCTCTTACTACGGAGCCTATTTTGCTTCTCTACTGTTGATCATTTGCCATCTAATGCAGAATGAAGCCATTCTTTACTTCCCTCATGTCGCTCCCTGTCCAATTGGTTTCACTCAAGCCCAGATCATCACCTCTTTTTTTCGTACATCCTACCTCCAGGAAACCATAATGGATGTAGGAAACTATTTTATTAATTGCTTTTAAAATGTGTTGAGTCAATTCTTAAGGTGTTTTTTTTGTACTATGTTATACGAATATGTACTAATTACGCTTAGGGGTTAGGGATGGGGAAGGTTTAATTTAGAGGAAGTGTACCCACATTGTTGTGGAGTGATAGTAGAAAACCACTTTAGTAAAACCACACTCAGTAAAACAACTAGAATTCGACCCCCAATCTTCCTATTATTGATAATCTGGTCTAACACAAGAGTGACTCCTTAGACTATATAACCATCGAAGTAGATCTTAAATGTTTTTAATTATTTAAATAGTATAAATACAATCCAAAGCAAACGCCCAACCAAATGTCAAAAGTAACTTTAGAATTCTATACTATAATAAACATATCAGACAACTTAGCTCAGTCAGTAGCATGTCTGTCTATTGAGCTAAGGGTCCCGGGTTTGATTCCCGACATGGTCAAAGAATGTATCATTGGGGAATGGTGGGTTAACCCTTTCACAGTGGTGAATTAACAGCCACAGGCTAGATATTGTGCTTGTCCTAGTCTTAATTTAGATTATAAAGTATATGAAGCTACGACAGGCCTAGCCAGCCGGTAGTGGAAAATGTATGTCTTGAATAAAAAAGTGACCTAGGGCACAGGCTGGAAACAATAATAGATGTAAATAAAACTTCGATAAACATAATTTACATTTTTGAACTTTCAAAGGAAGTTTTCTTGTCTCGACGCATTTTGATATTATTTCTTATTCTTGTTTGGATTTGTCTTGAATTAAAAAAGAAGTTCTAGCAGATCCCTAGTTTTTAAGTCTTTCTTACTATGAAAATGGAATATTTCTGAAAATTAAAAGTTATGTGTAACTGTGATAGTGATAAGATGAAAATGTTAAAGTGATAAAGTGATTATAAAGAATGAACCAAGAAGAACCAAGAATTATCCTATCAGGTTGGCTTCTTTCACTATCACTTAATTCACATTAATGTACCGTGTTCATTTGGGATGTACGGGAATCACTTTTTATTTTGGGACAAGAATGGGAAATTTTAAAATTATCCTTTAGAATAATCTTAGATTTAAAATATATTGATTTCGAAACTAATATGGTAAGACTTATTAAAACTATAATATTATTAAAGCCCGCTTCGGTGGCTGCATGGTCTAAGGCATCACTCTTGCAAGAGACTAGACTACTGATGACTGGGATATTTAGTTTGAATTTGGCTGGGTGTATTAAGGGTGGTTTTCCTAAATGGTTTCCCACTCTATCCACGCAAATGCAGGTACACCTCTAAATTCAATCTTTCTCATTCCTAATGCACTAGAGTAATTAGTACATACACGTATAGCTGGAGCGGGTAATAAGACCCGGTGCTTAAAAAACATGGCTAAAGGTAATAAAAACAATAAAAAATAACATAATAAAATAAAAAGAAGTGTGCACGAATAGCATTTTTTTTAATCAAATCAAATAACAAAATTTTGAATTAATATCAAATAATACAATTAATAAAATGCCTATTTTTATTAAATTTTTGATGGAAATTAATTTTATTAGTTAATTTCTTTTAAAAACCGTGTTTTATATTTAATAATTTGCATAGGGAAAAAAATACTACAAAACATATTAGAATGATATCTAGTTTGTCTAAATGGGAGGTAGTGATAGATGTTCTTGAAGAGGTAGACATCGCCTCTTTATCCAATGGCAGCAATGTAAAGTGTGAGCCATGTTGTTCTATACACTGTAGAAATCATTTTGTGTTCTTTCCTTTTATATATTTCTAGCCATCATTCTTGTACCTTTTCTTGAATATAGCACATATTTATAAACACTTTACTATTTCGATGCAACATGGATATTTATTTATCTATAGACATATTCTAAAATGTTTAAGGCACTTTATTCCATAGTTAGAAATATCAAAATGAAAAAAAGCACCACATTTGGAAATATTAAAACATTTTATAACAAACCTGAGCAAATTGTTGGAGTTGTGCCTGAGCTTGTGCTTGAGCTTGTGCTTGTGCTTGTGCCTGTTGAATCTGGTAATGCTTCAGTAGCTCAGTCAGCACACCATTTAATTTCAGGTCCAAATCTGTCTCAGATGCATCAGGATTCTCAAAAATAAAATAAAACAATTCAATTAAAATCTAAAATGTTATATATTTTGTAGAAATGGTGGAACATGCTCGAAGAAAGTATTCCAAAATAAAGGTTAGGTTAGTAAAAATCTTAAAATAAAACTATGGCCAAATTTAAATTTTCGATGGGAATTGTTAAAAAACAACAGAGGTTTTCTGTGAATAAAAACCTATTCTCAACCAATAAAACAATGATTGAATATAATTATTACAATCCAATCCACACAATGTTAAATTGATTGAGCTAACATATAAATATTATAGAACATATTAAAAGAACGATATTTTTACCCCTTTTTAGTGTTTTTTTAAAATTTCTTGCTTTTTGTTAAGGTTAGTTACTTTCCTAAGCCTCTATTCCTTCTCCACTATCTCTTTAGGCGCTATTGCAATGTATTTTATACCAACATTTTTAATACAATTGGTGCTGACAGCGCAAAAAAAGTTATTTCCAATGTAGAAAATGTGAACTCTTATCGAATGGAGTTTCTAATTGGCTGAGCCATACAAAGTTCCCTTACAAAAACTTGGATTGAACAAAATTGATAACAGCATTCATAAAGTAAACAAAATATGAATTTAAATTTTAATGTTTAGTCAAAACTATTGAGCAGAAACTATCAAAATATGTTAAATGATGCCACTTTAACTGAAATCTTACTGCATTATTAAATTTTAATATAAATAGTGGAGAGCAGAGATAAGTAGCCTATATGTATGGCATGACAAAGACAAATGTAGTTGCTTACCTCTCTTCTTAATGCATCTTTCAAGGCCACTTGATTTATCATCATAGGATTCAATCCTAAGAAAAAAGGAAAGGAAAACATTTTAAATGGCTAAATATTTCCAAATATACAATCCCTAAACACTTTTAAAATGGTATGCTTTAAAACTTTTTTAAATTAGTATTTTTTTTCTGTTGAATCTTTTCACAAAATTGATTACTTGGCCTTTTATATGCAAATAGTGGTTAATTTGTCAATTTTAATGAGAATTAGCTCCATCCAAACTATACACATTTTTACTTAATCACAGATGACAATGTTCTTTGCCTAAAATTGCCAGGAAAAATGGTAATGACTGAACCATTATAATCAAATAGACGAAGCTATTATTAATTTTAAATTTTAGAGAAGAATTCACCATCTAGATATCATATTCTGAAAATTGAAAAATGACACCTGGACACTGGAATAGAACCCGGGACCTTTGGCTTAGTACGCCAATGCTCTACTACTGAGCTATCCAGGAGTCGTCCCGTGCCCAGGGTCATTCTTCACTCCTGGATAGCTCAGTGATAGAGCATTGGCATACTAAGCCAAAGGTCTCGGGTTAGATTCTCGTGTCTAGGTGTCATTTTTCAATTTTCAGAATATGAACCATTATAGTTTTTTTTCCTAATATTCCTATAACAAATAAAA
The DNA here is from genome assembly GCA_902155825.1 of Timema genevievae. Classification (NCBI taxonomy): domain Eukaryota; kingdom Metazoa; phylum Arthropoda; class Insecta; order Phasmatodea; family Timematidae; genus Timema; species Timema genevievae. The sequence continues at coordinate 12,357 of CABFWO010005889.1, read as the reverse complement.
GTTTCCACTCTAAAAACATCATTTCCTTCCACTGGGGGTCTGCAAACTCAAGTTTTTAAATTCAAGTTGATTTTGAGTGAACTTTTTTAAAGGTCCTGTATATCGAGTCATGTCAAGCTTGGGTTGAATAAATATATTATTTTAGAACATAATTTATGCTAATGAATTAAGATACAGATATTTAAAATAAAGTTGAACAAAAATATGTTTCAAATTGTTTTTAAATAGTTAAACAAAATCAAAACATAGTAAATTATAGAATTAACTTTTAAATATACTCTGCAAGGTAAACCTCATTTTGCTTTTGAGGTAATTTGTTATACAGTAGGATCTAGCTAACTCAACATTGATTAATTAAAAACATGCATTGAGCCGTTTGCTTCTACTGTGGTATGGCTACCAAGGACACCTGAAAAGCTGCACAGTACCTCAGGAGCATTCATTTGACACCAGCGTGCCACTAAGCTTCCAAGCCCACAAGTTCAGTAATCAGAATTTTCATTAATTTTTGCGACTTACAGCATACATTTACATAACTGCGAAATTACGTAAGTGGCAAATTATGTAGCTCGAGGTATTACTGTAATCTTGACTAGTCATAGGCCCTCAAATCCCTAAGAATATTCGAGATTTTAAGACAATTTCAAATTTGAGACTCAAATCCTTAGAAAGGTTTATATATTTTTTTAAGTGAAATTTGTTTTAGGGTAATAATACTGCTTAATGGTGGTTCAAAACCAATTATATTTTTATTTAGCATTGCGTCTTACTACCCGTTAGGTTTATACGCTTAAGTACTAATTAGGCTAATGGTGTTAGGGATTGGGATGGTTGAATTTAGAGGAAGTGAACTCTCATTTGCGTGGGGGGAGAGTGGAAAAATCATTTAGGAAAAACCACCTTAGTTCACCCGACCGAGATTCGAACCTTGATATTCTTGTCCTCGGCAGTTTAGCTCAACACGAGCCTAGCACGTTAGCTAACTACGCCACCAGGTGAATAATTATAATTATAAGATGAACTTAACAACCAGGCCTCAGACTAGTAATTTAACACTTAATTGAATTTATGAATCTTATCATGAATGGATTTTAAGAAAGAATGTTAAAATTTATTTACTATTAATATTTTCTATTATATTTATATTTCCAAGATTCAGATTCATAAAATGGTGAATTCAATCAAACTTATCTTGACTATATGCATTCTGGTTGGTTTTCCACAATGAGGTTTTTACTTATTTCTCAAGGTGATTGGTAGCACAATTTTTTTAATTTCACTATAATAATCAAAATGGAAAAGCACCAAATAAATTGTGGTTAGCTTAACTACAATGATAAGTGGATCCTAATATCATGTTTATAAACATAAGTAATACAAAAGGGAACAATTTTTATAATGTTATATATAAAACATTATTTAGCCATTGGGACACCTCATTTTTAAACAAAATGGAACATAACTGAATGTTCAAACTATTTTAGTGACATCAGTATTAAGATTTTCAGCAAATAACTTCACTCTTTATTCAAATACTTTTAGTGAGAGGTTAGCAATCTATTTAAATTCTTCTTTTATTGATATTATAAGTTCAGTTAATAGAGTGATGGACTGACTTCAAAATGGTTGGAACACTTCTTCGATATTAAATAATAGCTATCCCATCCACCAATGTATATTTCCCCTCCCGTTTCATTAGAAACAAATTTCTATTTAGAGCTTCTGTTTTGATTACTGATGATAAATAACTGCTAAAGTGGGTTTAAACAAAGTTTATCTGACCTATTTTAACTGAGAATTTATTTTATCTTTGACCAATAACCTAATTTTTTAAGTAACCAACATAGTTAATTTCTAAAATGCAATCAATTTACCTGTACTTGGCTCAAAAAGTGTGTAAATTTTGAGAAACCCATTATAAAATTGGATTCAGACAAAACAGCTTAAACTAGAAACCCTTAATAAATACCCTAAAAAAATAAGTCTATATTCCCATCATTTGTAACTAAAATCTTTACCTAGGAAAGGTTTGGGTTTCTTTTCGTTTTCGTAGTCCTCCCACGCTGCCTTTCTCTCCTCTTCATTAAGTTCCTCTTCCTGCTTGTTCTCCAATAAGGAATCATGTTCATGGTAGTTCTCTATCACTTTCTCATGTTCCTTCAACAGTTCTGCCAGGAGACGATCCTGAAACACACAGCATAACAAGACTTTGCAATGACCCAGAATCTGAATTGATTCTTTGATGGCAAGCTTACAGTTGATAAGTAGAGACATCAACATTTCATCAGATAAGTTTTTATGAACTTTTCCTTAGAACATTAAAATGACTATCAAACCATATTAAAAGTTAAATGTAGGATATTTGTTTTAGCAAATTTTTAAATGCAAATTATTGTCAATTTATTAATTTTAAGACAAATCAACAATTACAGAATTCAAATAAAAAAAATTCCCTATGTCTAGGAAATGTATATTTCTCTAAAAAAAAAAAAAACTTTGTTAAAGATGTGTTTAGTACCAAACCCAAACCCCACCCATCTCTAATCTCTTTAATATTTATTATTTAAAGTTGCTGAATTGAATAAAAATGAGAAATTAATTTATGCACACAATTAACAGGTGAATCAAAGTAGTTTGGCACAGAGATTGGGTTATTTATTATTATAAGAACAAAAGTTGTGTCTACATAGCAACTATTCAATCCCTAAGAATTCAAGGGATTCACGGGTCCCATCCCTAGCCAAAATTCGACTTTTTATAAAAAAAAATCCAATAATTTTATTCACAGCCAATCAGGAAATTTGATCTTGAGATTATGACAAATTTTTACATTCAATGTGAACAAGAACCCAAAAATGAAAATTATAAAATTCTGTCTGTCTGTCCCAGTTCACAGATTCAAAACGGTTTGATGGATTTTGTTCAAACTTGATATTTAGATTATTATAAAGCTACCTTTACTACAAGTTTTATTTTTTATATTTACCCAACCCTTCAATTAAGGGTAGTTTATTGATAAGTAATTTTTTTTATTACAAATTTTTCTAAAATGGCTTTAAGGATTTTGTTTAAAATGCATATCTAAGATTGTTTTGCCATGACAAATAGCACGATATAATTTATTTTTGGACAACAATTCTTTGACAGGTAGTTTACTAACGATTGATTTTTCACAATCTTGAAATATTTTACAAATGGCTCTAATGATTTAGTTCTAAATGGGTATCTCGGTAGTGTTTGACATAACAATTAACATTGTTTACTTGTTTTTGAGGTAAGAAATCATTTATGAGTAGTTTGCTGATATTTATAGGAAGTTTGCTGACGAGTTATTTTTCAAAATCTGGAAATATTTTTAAAATTACACTAACAGTATGGTTCCAAATGGGTATCTACGTGACGTGACGTGACGTGACAAATAGTCAAGTATACTTTGTTTTGAGTGAAAATTCAATAAAAGATCGTTAAATGAGGAGTCATTTTTGAAAATTAGAATTATTTTGAAAATGGCTATAACAATTTTGCTTAAAATGTATATCTGGAGAGTGTTTGACATGAACATGTGAATAAAGCAGTATACTTGTTTTGAGGGAAAATTTAGCTCTGGGTAGTTAACTAATTACATTATTTTTTAAATTTAAACATTTTACAAAATGGTTTGGGCAATTTGGTTCAAAATTAGTATCAGGAGACTATTTTACATATCTATATTAATTAGAGATGGGTCAAGTGCACTATTTCTCAAATCTGAATCTACATTTTATTTTTGAATCTCGAATCCAAATCCTAGCAGATTGTTAGAAATTTTAATGATTTACAAATAGACCTACATTAAATAATATGGGCCTAAGCTGTAAATTAAGATTTATTTCAATCATGCTATCAATTATAATCAACCCCAACCACCCCTCACAAAATACAGGTTAAAATCCAGCCAAATTAAACAATCTAGACTCATGTTATTGTTTAAAAATCTAATAAAAAATTTGAGTGTCTTTTAGTTATTTTTTAAAGTGTTGATAGAATAAGTTGAGTTTCTAAAAAAACATGTGAAATAAACAGATTAGGCCTAGTTAACCTTTTGATCAACTTTAATCATCGTTGAAGGATTATAATTTATTTTAATAAGAAAGCAAAAATAAAAATACAAACAGATTTAAAAAAAAAGACTAAAACAACATGTTTAACATACAGTGGAAATAGTGAACTCAATAATGATTAAGTAAGTTTTATCATTATTTTATTTTATATTCCTATCTTCCCCTAAAAAAACAAGAAATAGATTCGATTATTGCGATATAACGATTTCTGAGAATACATTCTATTTAAAACATGAACATATTTTCGACTTTTGCAATATGTTCATTCCCATTTTATCAGGCAGGACTAAATTTGAATATTTTTACAATTACTTCAGTAACATAATAAAAAAATAAAATAAAATAAAATAAACTCTTAGTTAAGATCAATTTAAAAACCACAAGTAGCAAGTCATTATTTGATTCTCAAAACTTGATAGCGCTTACTAAGTGATCAGATTACCTGAATTGATTTTAAACCAACAATTGATATACAAAACATAGGCCAGTAGGCATAAATAAAAAGTTTTATCAATGTCTAACTGTTAGCAATATTTACTTTTCATCAAACCCAACAAAATATGTAACTTAAGGGTCATATGAAATAAATTGGGGTGCTTTGCATAGTTGTAGATAATTGAAACCAGTTGGGTAGTAAGATTTAAGTCATGTTTATTAAATCATCACTCTGGCTAGTAAGTATATATGTCATGGCGGCTGACTTTGTATCATGTGTAATATACTCCTATTTCTGTAAAAAAAAAAAAAGCCATAATTTGTTTTATTTATTTCGAGTTTAATTGTAATTCTAGTTTTGATTTTCAGTTTTTTAAGAGTTTTAATGTGTTTATTAAAATATTTACAAGATTGTTTGTGAGGTGAACGTTTCAGAAGTGAGCATGTGCTGTAACGGTCAAGTCCAAGTTTCCCATAGAGGTGGGAGGGTAGGGTATTAGGCACGTTAGATTTTCTACATCTAACAATTATCATTTTAAAAAAATGATGATTTTATTCATGCTTATCTCTCTGCCTGACAAAATAATGATGACGGATTAAATTGTGCTTTTCAAGTAGGCCTAACTAAGTAATTTTTGATTCAAAATACTATGCTTTGTTTATGAGGTGAAAGATTCGACCATCGAATCCAGTAAAATACTGAATCTCGAATACTTGTCAGAATTCGAAGATTTGAGTGGCACATCTCTAATAATAATCTATCTTTATTTATCTAAAGTAAAATAATTTAAGGGTAGTTTATTTACAACAAATTATATAAGATTTGAATGCTTTGAAAATTGATCTGGAAGATTAAATTCAATGAATGGTTAATTATTATAGATATGAATAAGTTTTTATTGTTCCAAATTATAAATAATTTTAGGGTAGATAACAAATAATTTATTTTTTAAATTTGAGTTTTATTGATTATATTTGAACAATTTGGTTACAAAAAAAATAATAAAAAAATATATATATACATAGAGTGATTATTGTGTTTAACATAATGATGTGTTTTTTTATGAGTAAAACTTATTTAAGGGTATCTTACTAAAATCGATTTTTGAAAATTTTCTCTGAAGATGAGAAAGTTTGTGTGAATGCGTCGTTGTACCATTTATTTTACTAAGAATTATTATAAACTAAAATACAAGGTTATTTTACAGTATTTTCTAAAATAATAAAATCAATGTGCATTTAAACCAGGCATTTTATTAATATCATAATCATTAATATCAGAATGGAAGAAAATAAAGTTAATTGTTATACCAGAAACTTATTCTTTAATAGAAATGAACAAAAAAAAATTAATGTTAACTTTACATATACATACAATACTAATGGGAATTTTTAGCCTGCTTTTCACTTAGCAAATAACCACTAAAAATGATAAATCACAAATCCGATTTTGATCTTTATGTAAGCCACATTTTACAAGCATAGCACTTTTCATCCTCAAAATTTAAGTATCTGGTATTTTAGTTTGAAGGAACATAAAAGCACTTTTCCCCTAAAAAGCCATCTAACAGAGAAATGAAGTAAAAGTTCACCATACTCATTAATTTGTTCTTCATAAAGTTTCCTATATTTTCTCTGCTTGAGAGCTTGTGATTGAACCATATTGATGCAACACAAAACAGGATTAATAATATAATGAAAATGGATGTCTCTAGCACACAAAACACACAGTGGTATGAAATAGTTTCTGCTCTAAATACTTTTATTTCCTAGCATCGCCAGAGCACCATTTGTATATTACTTTCAAGTTTAGCCCCCTCAAGTTTACTCCCATCTACTTCATATTTTTCTGTACACTCTCTCTTTCATTGCCTTAAAAATATCCCTTATAGTTGTTGTGGTCTATAATTAACAGAGCCCTAAAAGTTCTTGAAACACATCAAAATTTACACTGGAAAGACATAAGAGAAAACTGACAGGCCATTCAAAATGTCTCGGCGGGCCACGGGTTTGCCACCGCTGGGTGCATATTTTCTCATAAAGTAGGAAACCAATTTTTCAAAATTTGATCAGAAAACTACCATTATTTTAATCTTGCTCTGAAAAACAGGTATAATTATGGTGTTAATTATAATGTAAAACTCTTTAAGATTGTTAAAAGTTATTTAAAAATATATTATTATTATTACTAAGGGTGTGCGAAGTTTCTAAAATAGCCTACACAGAAATGACTAAAGTATTTAAAGTTCATAGCTTCCAGCCCTTCAGAGTAATTAGCAGGGGTTGTTCGAAATGTTTAGTCTGTACTTACTCATGCACTATTAGTGAATAAACTTGTGATTCTTCAAAGTTATAATTTTACAAAAGTGTTAGGTTTTGTCGGATCTTAAAATGTCTCAATAACGTGTTTAACTTTGAAAGACAAAATAGAAGTTGTGAACGTGAGTGAGAAAGAAACGTGAATTGTTCGTAATTTGACCACTACATTTGACGATGGGAAAATTCATATCAGTGACATTCTGAAGATTAGAAATAAAATTTTGAAATCTTGGGCCAAATATGAAAACCAATTAAGTAAAAGAGCATTTTCGAAAATACAAGGGCAAGCTGTTGATGTGATATTTGAATGGATCTGTCATGCTAGAGCCAATAGCCAATAACATTCCTTTGTCTGGGACATTAATTCGTGGAAAGGCATTGGAAATTTCATAAGAGTTGGGTTTTGGTGACTTGCTTCTGCTGGTTGGCTGGAAAAGTTTTGAACTAGACATAATTAAATAATAGATAGTTAAATTTATTTTCTTTACTTTCTGTTATGTAGGTCGTTTGCAATATGCTACATACAATATATTTTTATTAATCATCCTGCATCCAATACTGAACAGTGCAGTGCAGTGCATATTGTTTTAGTTAATATCCACAGTATATGTAGGTTAAACTGTGTTCAACTGGTATGATATTTAAACATTTTAAATTATTTTTCAAAATAACGAACACTTCCTAGTAATGGACATTATTTGGTCCTGAATGTGTCCACTAGTAAGAGATTTCACTGTATGAGAGTCAAGGTCCATATATTTATCTAAAAGTTTTTGAAGCATTGCCTGTTGTGGAGATTAAAAACTATTTCTACAAGCATACGTAATATTTGGAAGGTACGAGAAAGGTGGATAAAAATATATAAAAGGACCAAACACAATATGGCTTTTACAATAAAAAGAAGAACACAGTTCACACTTTACATTGCTGCCATTGGACAAAGAGGTACTGACTGGCTCTTGAAGAAAATCGATCATTACCACTCAATAATGGTATGCGAAGCTTTGAAAAGTCTAAGGTCAATCTCCTTCGGCTTCGACATCTACAATAACCTTCGCATATTCAAAAAATTTTGAAGTAAGGATTAAACTTCGATAAATTATCAAACAATTTAATTTTATCTTACTGAATATTAAATTTTTCAATATTTGTATAAAAATGAGGTGGCCCAATGGCTAAATAATTTTATAGTAAAGGAAATTTATAGAACTAAAGAAAAAGGAAAAATAAACTGAAGAAAGCCCACCTAGGGAAAGAGGAAAAATATGGGAAGAATCCAATGCACAAAAGTGACATCTTCTTTCTTTCTTCTGTCTTTAGTGCCGAAATATTATTCTATTTGTGTTAAAATGTGTGTGTGACTACTTCTACTATAGAAGACAGAAGAAAGGAAGGAAGATGTCACCTTTGTGCATTGGATTCTTCCCACATTATTCCTCTTTCCCTAGGTGGACTTTTTCATCAAATTTACTCTTAGCAGTTTATTTTTCCTTTTTATTTAGTTCTATCAATTTCCTTTACTATAAATTTTTTCAATATTTGATCATTTTAAAACCGTTACTAAACAGAATTTTAACATTGACTAGTAATTTAACTAACACAACATTATCATGGATAAAAAACGAGTAAGTAAATGTTAATATATTATTTTCACTATCACCAACATAATTTTGTACAAAATAAAAATACCTATAAGGAAATAACACCATGGTCACTGGTAAGAAGCAGAGTAAGCGCTTTATGTCAAAGTCCAGAAAACTGACCTTGGGGAGTATTGGTATTGGCCTCTTGGTTGTCTGTTCTGGGTCGAAGGTGTAAAGCTCCTGTAAATCAGCCATGTTATAGTGCCGCTCAATCTGCTGTTCGTCCACCACTCGACAAGATAGAGAGAGCTTTGTAACTTGCCTGTCATATATCTTTTCCTCCATGGTGCCCTGTGACACAAAGCTAGCTTGTGTGAGTGTACATGAATTAATAGATAAATACCATGCTAAAAAGTTTACCCATTATTGGAAGCATTTAAAACTAATAGTTTAATGTTATCTAATAATACATAATATGAGTACAATTAATAATTCTTATCTAAGCTTTCAGTACACACTATGAACAAATATTATAATTATTTGAGCTAAGAAGGACAATACCAATTAGCTTCTAATTATAAGTTAATTAATTCAAAATTATGTTCATATTAATGTTCCTAATCATCACAATATTCTCAATTCTTATCAGGAGGATTTTTATTTTGTCGCTCCTTAATGGCTTTTTTAACCCCTTCAATATTAATGAAAAGCCAAAATAGAAGCAGAATTAAACCCCGTTAAATGAAATTTTTGAGAAATACTATAGGAGTTAAAAGAATAGTCAGGATGAGAAATGAAAGTGTGAGAGCCAATGAGGGACAGAAGGGAGGAGTTATGAATGGTATGGCTCATGGAGGAGGATAAGATGCTGGATATTAAAGTGGGAGGTAGGAGGGCAAGTGGCTGAAGTGCAGAGAAGTGTGGAAGAGAGAGGAGAGTACTGGGTCATTGTGGAGGAGAGGCTTATGTTCCAAACAGACCAGACCAGTGCCTGGAAGCTGTTGATGTCGATGATTACTGGTTTATTTGCCATTTCATTTAAGAGTCGACAACTTGTAAATGTACTTAACATAACCTTTATGTTCTGGTAGTTTTAAAAATACATTAAAGCGATTATATAAATAAATAACATATTTGTAATGTGAGTAGGAAGCACAGATATTGTAAATGTTGAGGAATTGGAATCAAGAACAGCAGCAGCTGTGACAGATGTAGTTTATCTAATATAGTTTTAACTCAAATCGAAGAGGCGGGTAGGAAAATTAACAGTTTTTAATTGTAACACATGCCTACTCTTCTCGCAGTAGATTACATTTCTAAGTTAAGAGATGTACCCAAGTACAAAACAAAATTTTTCACTAGAAGAAATTAAAAGAAACCCTTAAACAAATGAATTAGTGTTTTTCTTTCCCAAAGAGCCTTTGAAAACTATATTATACAGTAAAACCTTGGATTGCGAGCATAATTCGTTTCGTAAATGTGCTCGTAATACAAAGCACTCGTATATCAAAGTGAATTTCCCCCATAAGAAACAATGGAAACTCAGATGATTCGTCCCACAACCCAAACATATTTAATCAAAAAATGATTAATACCTTTTTTATTTTTGTTATTTAAATGTAACTGTACTGTAATCAAATTTATTTATTAAATTTAATGGTGGCTGGTGTGAGGTGGACGAGAGAGAGGAGAGGAGGTGTGTTATTGTTTAGGACGACTTTCACTGTCACTAACGGAATCACCGCTATATGTTGGATCACTGGAATATTTTTCTTTTTGTGCGACTTGCACAAAGAACCTATCCAATGACACTGCTCGGGAGATAGAGCGTAACCATAGTACTACTCATATTGCAAGATATCGCTCGTTTATCAAGTTAAAATTTATTGAAAATTTTTGCTCGTCTTACAAAACACTCGCAGACCAAGTTACTCTCAATCCAAGGTTTTACTGTATCTTGTTTCTGGCACAATACTAACCGAAGCTAAAAACCTGTAGATATAGCAAGGCTTCTTCTGTCCGAAACGGTATATCCTGAATATACTTTGTACATCATGGGAAGGGTTCCAAGATGCGTCGAAGATGATCACACGATTGGCAGCAAACAAGTTAATTCCAAGACCACCGGCACGTGTCGAGATCAAGAAAAAACGAGCCCTGAACATAATAGAATACATTTTAAACACCATCACATTTGAACTTACCACCAATAGAAACTCTATTGTGTGAATTAATGGAATTATGAAAAGCATATGTCCCAAGTATTGATGAAAATGATTTTACCAATATGTATAAATTAGCTGTGGAATTTTTTAATTAACTCTTTAAAAGATCAGCAACCAGTTGCTAAATACTGTAAAGTTGCCATCTACGTAAATGCTTTCTATAGTTTACTAAAGTAATACCTATCTTAATATGCATCGAAATACACAATTTGCTCAATCAGACACACCACTAAACATATGCCCCTTTCTTCCTTCCAAAACCGCAATAGGATGCTCAAAACATAAGCGGTACAACTATTATATATAGGTCATTCTCAAATCGAGGGACAATTCATGTCTCCTGCTTATAGAAATATTTTGTTATTTTTAAAACAAGCAACTACACTTTTTCTGTATTAAAAAGTGTATAGAACTAGATAGAAACATTTAAATATGGTAATATTAAAAACAAATTATACAAAATAATTATTAAAAGTTCCTTTCATAACGTTGCTAACTGTCCCCACCCCTGAATTTTGAGTTTGAAGTCCTATACAAAAATAAAGAAAAATAGTAAAAAATATACAACCAGAGTAAAATACCATATTGGCCCTAATATAAGACGATAGTTTTTATTAAAAATCAAAAGAAAAAAATAGGGGGTCGTCTTATATTTGCGGCCTAGCATCTTATGTTATTAATTTCAACCTACTTTTTGTGTAAAGCCATTTGTATTGCATATTTCTAACCAAAGCTAATAAATCAAGCACAAAACACGTTTTTACACAAGTAATGAACTATAAAAATTTATATTACTAAAGTATTTCACATATAAATTATCGTCACGGCATAGCTTCTTGTGTTATTAATTTCAGACTTATTTTTTTGTGAAAAGCAGCGTCTATTACATATTATTTATTAAAGTTAGTAAATCATGCATGACAACATGTTTCCACATGAATACTAACTCACAAACTTTATTTTATTGTAATATTTCACCAGTAAAAACGTAAACTTAAACATTACTTCAATGTTATTTTTCATTTTGGTCATAGAAGTACAGCAGCGGTGAGGTATTCTGACAATACACTTGAACGCGCTCTAAGAACTGATCTCGGGGAGCGCTTAGTAAGCGCTCAGTAACATGATGGTACTGCTGTGTAGCGAGTAAATGCACGAATCAGTGTTTAGTAATAGTGTTTCTTTTCTCCATGGTGCGTTACGTCAGCTGCCTGCTTATTATTGTACAGTATTCGTTTGTTTTTGTGTGAATTAGTTACAGCAACATAAATAAAATATAGTTTAGTGCAGTTTTAATTACAGTATATTTTTACCTTTTTCAATGGCGCCTGATAGTGTAAAAAAAAGTGGCACATCGGCGAAACAGATAAACAAAGGTGAAAGACGAAGTTATGATGCATGCTTTAAGGTTGCAGTTGCAAGATACGCTATGCAAACGAACAACTCGGCGGCGGCACGACATTACGGTGTGACTGAAGTTAATGTACGTCGCTGGAGGAAAGATTTTTCCAAGCTGCAGAATTTCAATTCAACACGTCAGGCATTTCGTGGCCCCACAAAAGGACGCCACAAAGAATTGGAAGAAAAAGTTACTCAGTTTGTAAGGGATAAACGAAATGAAGGTGTGCCCATATCAAGAGAAATCATTCGTTTGAAAGCCCTTGAAGTGGCTCGGGAAATGAATGTTCCGCGGCA
>CABFWO010005888.1:0-41298 GCA_902155825.1 Timema genevievae | reverse complement strand
TCAAAATTCATCAAAATCTCGAGTTCGATTTTTTTGACGATCACCATACTTTCTCTACCTGTAAGATAGAGAGAAAGTAATAATTAAATATATGTTTACATACAATATCTAAGTGTATAGGTGTTATGTCTCGCTACGTAGGATGTGACGTCATTGGAGTACACATTCAAGAATTCTTAACTATTGCAATTAAATTATAAATCAATTTGTTAATTTCCATTGGCAATAATTTATATTATATTAATATTAATGTACAGTAAAATTATATTTCAATGCAATAAACTGCAGTGTAATAAATTTTACCTAATTATATTTTAAGGTATGAACTTATTTGCATTTATTTTGGATGAGAGAATATTAGGAAAATGCAGTTTACACTTCGTGAATATATATTTGTACGTATATATGAAAGGTTATTAATCTGAACAGCCAACTGTTGTAGTAAAATATATTTATAATTACCGAAGTTTTTATTACTAATTGATAGTTCTATAAAGTAGTAACTACAACCACTTACATGATTACAATTTTAGTGCATCCATACCATTATTATTAAAGTTTCAAGCTGGTGAAAAATTGGGCTAAAATAGAACGCTAAGCACAAAAAAAAATAAGAAAACGAATTTCTGGTAAACTACAAGTATATAAATAACGAGCCTTCTACAAAATGATTTATGCTTAATATCCCCATAAAGTTTATATTCCAGCTCAGTAATTTCCAAATATTAAGAATAGAGTTCACATTAATCTACATGTCCCGATAGAAAAATGTATCGATAGATTTTTATAGTTCGGATCAAATAAACCTGATTCATGTTTTGTTTATTTGAATATAGTTAGTTACTAAGTTAAAACCTTGAAGCATTGGCTATGTAATGTTATTGCAATAGGAATATAATGATTAGTTTTATGTTAGGATAATACAATAATTATCTTTAATTAAATGGTGAAAACGGTTCATTTATGTTCAACAGACTTTTACATTTGTTTGTTTAAACTTTATTCTTTTTTTTTATTATTAAATAAGAAAATAAAGTTGGAAGTGTCAAAATAATAGTCACAAATTAATTTCTATCTATATTTGAAAAATGTTTATCACGCAAAAATATAATGATACTTTTTCAATAAATTCAGTATAATGCATTATTTTATAAAAATAGTTGATAACCACAAACCCCAGAAGGAGTAAACACACGTGTTCCTTCCCAACTCACCTTAAGCTTTCTATTTTATCATCCCAAAATATTAAGATTACTCAGAATAGGTATAGTCCAATTTACATAGAAAGGACCTTTAAAAAATATATAAACATATATTTTTGTGGTCAGCATTGATAACATTTTCATATATTGTTATTTTTTAGGTATTATTAATATTATTAAAAGTTACAACTGTATATCACATGACTTGGCATATGAATATGTTAAAGTAAATCTAAAAACATTTCTAGTCTTCAGATAAGACTATTCGTAAGGAAATCAAGGTTTATCTCGGTGATAACAGACCAGCATGAAGCATATGGATTAGTTATATAAAAAGAGTATATCCCGAAAGGGTAGTAAGACGCAGTGCCAACAAAAAAACTTTTTTTTTATATAAACCAAGATATCAAAACACGTATTTGTGGCTTCCTGGGTTGTGTCGGTGGAAGTAGCTAACAGCGGTTTTTGATGTTTTTTGCTTAAAAACCTAAACCCCAAAACCGTCGCGGTTTTCTGAATAAATATATTTTTTAATCCACCACGCTCAAATGCATATAAACAGGAAAACGCCAGTTTATGATGTATAATGTGGATCATAGATGTTACTATTAGAATCTTTTGAGAACATTATGGAAAGTTCGATGCAGTGGAATTCCTGAAATTGTCTGGTTGTTAAGAACGTGTACTGTATTACTTTTGTGTGCGCAATTTCTCTCTTCGTGTTATTTGTCATGAGATATTCGCCGAAAATGTACCAGTTTTAGAAGAAACAGAAGCAACCAGAGAAACTACCACTACACTATTGTCACTACAAGATGAAATTCAGAAAGTGATAAAAGATGTAATGAAAAGCTCCCAAAAAACAAAATGATCAAAATTAATCACTAAAGTAAGAATTTGTAANTGTAATGTTAAAAAAAAAAAAAAGAGCCAAAGAACGAATAACCTTCATTATCTTTAGGATGTTTCAACAACAAAACCAACATATGCCGAAAGGGCGTTTTCGCTAAAAATATAAATTTTTGTACTAAACTTCTTTAAAGGTTATCTGATAGATTAGTAAGTGTTCTAGTTTTTCTTAAATGTTATTTATTATTTGCCTAAATTATAGATAAAGACCCTACTTAGTCAAAAACAACAATAAAAAACTTGTTAGATATGGAGGGTTTATTCTTTTAAGTAATATAAAAAATATTACTTTTCTATTTCCCAATTAGATACGTTTTCCATGACTTTGGAAAGTGTTCAGCTCCATAATAAATGATATTTTCCTCAACTCTAACTCTACTTTACATGTAAAAACTAAGCAATGCTAAACATGACCATTAGATTTTCAATATGAATTTTAATTAATATATTATAGTGGTTACAATTGATTTGTTTTTTATAAAAACAAGAAGAAATTTTTATTACTAGGAACAAATCTACGTATTTAGTTGAGAGAATCGGAGTTTCATTTTTTTTAAATCAAAATCTTGAAAATGGAAGGAGGGAAAAACAATAAAAATAAACCAAAAGTGAAACCTGAAAAAAACAGCGGTTCTAGAAAATGGCGGTTTCCCCAAACTCTAGGTGTAGCATGCAGATGTGATAGTTAAATACTCACAGCTTCATTGTGGTTCCAGAAGATGTAGGCCGGGGGCTCAGGGCTGTACAACACCACACACGTCAAGTTAATTGTACTGCCTCTGTCGATATATAGGTCAGGACCGCCGATGATGTCAGTCGTCGGTTCTGAAACAGTCGCACAGGATCATCAGCCCCGGATAGTGACTCATGACGTAACACTGCGCTATATCAAGGGCAACAGCAGAACAACACAATATACACATAGTCACACATGCAACAGAAACACAGACATTGGATGTAAGAGAGACAAGGGAAAGTGGAGGACATGGGAATTAAGTTTGTGAGCTGTTACAAGGAGGAACAGGATTAGGAATGAAGTTGTCCAGACAGGAGTGGGATTGCAGGGAGTACATGAGACGGTAGAGGAAGAAAGACTGAGATGGTATGAACATGTAATGAGGATGGAAAAGGAAATAATCGCAAGGAGATGATGGAGATAGAGTATGTAGGGGAAAAAATACCACAAGGGGGACCAAGAAAAAGATGGAAAGAACAAATAGCAGCAAGTGTGCGAGTAAGAGCAGGGTGGAAGCAAATAAATAAGGAAGAATGGTGGAACGAAAGGAGAAGACGGAGGTATTTTACTAAACTGACCCGGCCATTGGATGGAAACAGTTGATGATGATGAAGATGACTATATACTAGAACAACTTATGCCAATTAGTTCAGTCAGGACTCGCTTCTGTGGGTGCGCATACCAAACGTCAAGCTGGTCTAGTTTGTTTTGCTGGTGATGGGGAGGTTTAGTTTCGAGTCACGGTTGAGTGTAGTCAAGAGTGGCGTTCTTTAAATGGTTACCAACTTGAATAGTAAGTGCGGGTGTATCTCTTTAAATTCCAACTACTTTATCCCTAAACGATTAAATGAGGATAGCCCGTAAGCTTCTAAGACGCATTATTATTATTATTGATTTTATCACCGCATCTATTATAACCCGTTCGGGTTATATGCTTAGGTACTAATTAAGCTAATAGTTTTAGGGATGAGGAAGACTATATTTAGAGGAAGTGTATCAGAATTTGCGTGGAGGATGAGTGTAAAACTATTTTAGAAAAAAAACCACTTGGTACTCCCGATCGAGATTCGAACCTCAACATGCCCATCATCGGCAGTCTAGTATACTGCGAGAGTGTCTTTTAAAGACTATGCGGCTATGGAATCGAGTAAAAAACATAATTTAAAAGTTGTATAAAAAATTTCACATGAGAAGTATCCCAATGTCCACATGAAGAGCATTTAAAGAGATAAAAAGGTTGTGGTTAACAATGATCTCATTTCACCATATTAAGTGTTATTTTATAGGTGTTGATAATATCTATCAAAAGTTACAAATGCACCGCACATAACTTGACGTATGGATTTGTGAAGGTAGCTCAAGTAACTTTTTTAGCTATCGAATAAGAACCTAGGACTGAATTAATTCTACTATCAAGCATATTTTCTTCAAACACTGATTTAATTAGGACCTACTAAAACGAACTTGTTTGATTTTTGCGGATGATCTGATTTTTCGAAACTAGATCGTAACAATTCAATATGGCGTAAAACCTTTATTATTATTTTATTTTCTAATTTATTATTACGGTCAACACACATTTAAAAAATTAACATAGGAATATTTAAATCTATTATTTTGCACGTATTTATTATTTAGAGCATTCAAAACTTTGTTTCAAACGGGAGAAAAGAAAATAGGTCCCTTGAAGCATTCCATAGAAGCATCTCAATTAATTCTTGTCCTCTTGTAAACTCAATTAGCATCTCGAAATAAATGGACCCTCCAAGAATTTTTTTGTTTATGTTTGTTTTTTGTTTGTTTTACTCTCCTCTTTCGTGTTTAATTAGAGCGAAGGGTTTGGTGAGTTTCGCTTACTTGAGGGGTTCATTTCCTGGGCGTAGCATTCAGCCCGTCTCTTGTTACAAAGCAGCGTTCTTGGAAGAAAACAAGCCATATTACCTTAGTCTAGTGTTTGTGAAACACGATTCTCCCACCTAAAATAAAGTGATGGTCTTAAATTATATACACTCTATATACTTTATAAGTGTATATATTATAAGTAGAGAGGTAACGATTTCCGTTCTTAAATCAATGTAACCTCGATTTTTAATTTTTGGCGACCCCCTCCCGAATAGAGAAATTATTGTGACCATAAAAAATAGTCGGGTTCAATATTTTTTATGGATATTGTTGTTTCATGACCCACCTAAACTTCAAAAAGTGTTTTTTGCGATTCTACCCCCGTGTATCTTGGCCTATGAATCGAAAACGTGGTATATCTAGAGTTTTCATAAGGTTCCCTCGAGGAATTTTTGGACTTAGATATCCAGCCCTTAATTCAGGGGTAGTTTGTTTACTAAAAAGCATAAAGATAAAAATCGATTATCTTAAAATAAATTTTTATCTTACTCCAAAACAAACATAAGATTTACTACACATAGTTATGTATTTATTCTCGTATACTAAACATGTGTGTACACCATTTCTTTATAGGACTATTTACCCAAAATCAGTGTTTATACTTTTCCCCATTTATGTGTTCATACTCTATCTAATTGTATATACATGTGTATTTAAAAATTACTCATATGATAAACAATGGTTTGCATTCTTCACCCATAGACAAATCATGAGTGTTTATTGTCTTTGTTATTCTACTTCTTAAGCGCATATTTATATTTTATCTTATAGTTCCACGTCTTACTACTCGTTTGGGTTATGCGCCTATGTACTAATCACACTCATGAGTTGGATAAGAAAGGTTTAATTTAAAGGAAGTACACCCACATTTTCGTGGAGGGAGATTGGGACATTATGTAGAGAAACAAACACCTTCAGTGCACCCGAATGGGATCAAACCCCGATCTCCCCGTCTTCGGCAGTCTAGTCTATTGCAAGAATAGTGCGTTAGACCATACGGCCACCAAATTAGGTTCTTCTCTTACACAACAAATATAATGTATATAATTTTCTACAAATTATATCAAAATATATTTGTCTATACTTTCATCAATAGACTAAACATAAATTTTGACCTGTCCCATTAAAAAAAAAACCTATTTTTATAATTTGCCCTTTACTATTTTTACAAAAATAAACGTTTAGACATGTTAATATACAATTTACCAAGTCAGCAAAATATTGTATAAACATAGTATGTTTATATTTTACCAATGTACCAAATACAAGTTTTTTTAGCTACTGTATTAGTTAATTAGTTTACCGTTAGTTAACCTAGCTAAAGGATCATATTAATTTCCAAAAGGTTCGTCTCTCTATTAGCCTTTCATTATCATACCCAAAAACATTTTAACGTCCATAAATTATACGAGGAAATATTTTTTTTTCATTAGTAGGAGCGAAGTAGAAATGTCCCATGCATATAAATTAATTCAATATTGCAATACATAACACAATCAAATAAAGTAATGGAAAACACAATTACACAAAATAAATTAGTTTATTAGAAGTAAATGATGACACACGAAAATGAGCAGTTATTGGTTATTTGGAAAGGAAATTTTTTTTAAAATAGCAATTGGCACATAATTATAACCATGAAGACAAACAATATAATTTAGAGTAAAATTTGAAACATTATTAGTAAGAAAATATTTTTATGGCATAATAATTGGGACATAATTAGTTATAATTATGAAGACCCCCGTTAAATAAAAAGGTAAACGTTTTAAAGTTGTACGTAGGCCAATTCAATAGTGGGTAAGAATTCAAATTTTAATCCATTCACACACTTGTATATTTAGGTGTGTGATTTGGTTAAAATTTGAGTTCCCAACCACTATTGGAGAAGGTTAATAAGGAGTCCAGTTCTGACAAAATGTAAAAATTCAGTCTTTCTATTCAACCTAGCAACATTATTTCTTTATTTCAGGTATTTAACAAACACTTTCTGAATCGACTAATATATTAGCACACAGCTTATAAACTAATTCAAATCTAGAACAAACACAACACCCAGCCTTCCGGACTTTAAAATTATCAATGTGAAAGAGGAAACCCACATTTAACTAATTTTTTTATCACCATGTCTTACTACCTATTTAGCTCGTACGCATATGTATTAATTACGCTAATGAGACAAGGTCGAAAAAGGTTGAATTTAGAGAAAGTGTACCCGCACCTGCGTGGATGGAGATGATAAAACAGTTTTAGCGCCCTTAGTATTCACGATCAAGACTTGAACCCTGATCTCCCTGTCATCGATAATGTAGACTATGTGGCCACCGTAATAGGTCATTTCATTAATGATGTATATTTTTGGTCCTGCTAGGAATCGAACTAGGAACTCATAAGCTCAGTAAGCAGCAACGCTACCAATTCAGATAAGGTGTTAGACCTTAACGACCATAAAAATAAAAGCCTGCGTTTCCGTTATCTGAACCCAAGAGGAGAAAATACTTTTCGATTTGTCGATAGCTGTGCTTACGTTGTTTCCTCAATCATTCTAGCAGTAAAATGTATTAACAGCATGAGGATCTGCTGGGATTACAGGAAAGGGGAGGAGGATAAAGAGGGGAGGAAGAGAAGATGTTAGCGACAGTCCTTGTACTTCCACGAGGAGTTGACGAGTTTACGGTTCCCATTTCAATGTCATCCTGGTTAATTGCCGATGCCAGATGACGGACAAAAGGCTTCTAGAGAGTTTTGGTCACTTTCCACTCGACCGGGTAATCGTTCAAATGGATGAAGCATGGCTGGGAAGAAGAAGAAGGTGAAAGGGGGGTCAAATGGAGAAGACGAGTAGTATCATACTTTTAAGGGCACCGTATACGTGAAGATAAAAAAAAACCCAATCCCACCGCTAAAGAGAGTATTTCTTTATGGGAATGGCAGTTATGAAACCTCGACAGAACCACTAAAACATTCCTTAATTGTATTGGAACTTTCTCTAATGTGAACCTGTTAAAAAAGTTTACTTTATTCCAGGGTGGAATTGTCCGCCGGGAGATGGCCCGAAACAAACCTGTCTACCGGGATACAACTACTTCAAAGTAAAATAAAACTATTCATACCATTACATTTTAATGACAAGTTCTAGAGTTCTAGTTTAGTACCGTCTGAAGGTGCCCGGAATCCAAGCTCATACATTATTTGTAAGGATTAACGATGGCATAAAATGTCAAACTGTCCCATTTTTTTCCCGTCATCGTCTTGTTAACGTTCGGGTTATACGCATGTACAAACTAGGCTAGGAATGAGAGCGTTTGAATTTAAAGGAAGTGTACCCACATTTACGTAGACGGAGAGTGGAAAACCATTTAGAGAAACCAACCCTGACTGGGATTGGAACCCCTTCCTCCCCGTCATCGGCAGTCCGAACTATAGTGAGAGTGACGCTTAAGATCATTCGACCACCGAAGCTGGTTCCCATTTGTTGTTTCTTGATGTGTTTTTTTTATATAAAAGAAAACTTGTAAATCATTTTATTTAAATTGAAAAAAGAAGACCTAGACAAGATAATCGAACCCGGGGACATTTGACTTAGTACGCCACTGCTTTGATCAGTGAGCTATTCAGGAGTCGTTCCGTCCATAGGGTTATGCTCCACTCATATTTCAGGGCAGAGTCTGTGATAGACGTGTGTAAATAATCAACTACATATGTTTGCTCAATTAAGATCACGAGCTATCAGATAACGCAGCCACCTTCACCTCGGGAGGGTATTTTTGTTGCCAAATGTACAATGACAATCGTACGAATGCGTATACCTTTATGGATTAAATAGCCAAGCTATTATATTTATTAATTACAGTTATAGCCATATTTAAATAATGATATGCTATTACCCGCCTCGGTGGCCGCGTGGTCTAACGTGCTACTCTCGCAGTAGACTCGACTGCCAATAACGGGGAGATCGAGGTTCGAATCTTGGTCGGGTGTACTGATGGTGGGTTTTCCAAAGTGGTTTTACATTCCCCCTCAACGCAAATTTGGATATACTTCCTCTGAATATAGCCTTCCTAATCCCTTAATGCTTAAACCATTAGCATAATAATTAGTATTTAAGCATATAACCCGGACGAGTAGTAAGACGCGGTGCTAAAAAAAAAGATATATTTAGATGCTACTATAACTGTAATTAACAATTATAGTAACCTCCTCGGTGGTGTAGTTGGCTGACGCGCTAGTTTCATGGTGATTTAGACTACAGAGGACGGGTAGATTGAGGTTCGAATCTTATTCGGGTGATCTGGGGTGTGTTTTTTCTAAACGGGTTTCCCCTCTCCCTCCACGCAAATGAGTGTTCACTTCTTCTAAATTAAACCTGTTCAGTTACTAATCTATTAGCGTGATAAGTATTTAAGCGTATAGCCCAAACGGGTAGTAAGACGTGGTGCTAAAAAAAAATTAAACAACTATAATAGCTTGTATGTATTTTACTCCATTTTAAATCAAGGTTTAAATATATGTGGCGAGTAGAGCCCACATATGTTACAAGGAGGCTCGTAGAAATTTCACTGAAAATATTTCAACGTGTAGACCTTTTTTCGAGTAAGAAAATAATGGTTATATAATACAATACTTTTAAAACTCATAGGCTGGTTGTACGTTCTGTGTAAACATATTCGTAGCTTCTGGCATCAGCTCAAATTACATTTATCTTCGGACGTAATAGTCGAAGGGATGGAAGGTAGATAAAATTTACCTTGGTATGTTTCGCACACGTAAATGTAACACACAATTTACATACACTTTAGTAGGTTGTAATAAAAGCAACGGTAAATAAGAGAAGGCAATATGACGCGAGATAGAAATTTCTAGATTAATATAAATAAAACAAGACTTTTTATAGTAAAAATTGTTTCAATCCTCGGTCCCGGCACAGATTTATCTGATTGCCAAGCCCTTCCTTCACCTCTGACAAGACGTGTATTAATCACAACTTGTGAATGTGTGGAAGGCCAGTCCTTCACCGTGGTTCGGATCCCACGTTAACTGTAGGTCCTCCATTTCATCTCACAATCACCCTACCATTACATATTAGCGTAAGTGCGTATAACCCGAATGGGTAGTAAGACGCGATGCTAATAATAATAATAATAATAATGTCTTAAAATATTAGTGTGAAGAATTACCCCGAGTACGGAACGATTCCTTGATAGCTTAGTGGTTAGAGTATTGTCGTATAAAGCCAAAAGGTCCCGTGCCCAGGTGTCCTTTTTTCAATTTAAAGAATATATTATCACCCGCCTCGGTAGCTTAGTTAGCTAACGCGCTAGTTGTGTGTTGAGCCAGACTGCCAAGGACGGGAAGGTCAAGGTTCGAATCTCTGTCGGGTGAACTGGGGACGTTTAATCCGCGTACCCAAGGATGCAGGTATAAACTAACCAATTGATGATATGCATTTAAAATCATTAATGTAGAATTTAAAATATTTAAGAACGCAAATTTTCCCAGATGTTTATGTGGGCTAGCAAAATACTCTTAAGCAGTATTTATTATATTATGTAAGTAAAAATTGTCACATTAAAATATTTAAAGTGATAAAAAAATATAGGCCTAATATTGTTTGAAACAGCTTTAAGGCCTGTTAGTAAAAGAGTCGCAGATAAGTAGGCCGAGTGGAATGTCTCGCGTGGCGGCTACGGACCGTGGGCCATGAATTTTCCAATCCTGTTCTAAAGCGTTCGCATTGGACTGGATTGCCGTAGACAGGCAGATCGGAATTTGAATCTCCATATGTTTTTCTTTAGGTAATTATATGATTACTAGCGGACCCGACAGACGTTGTCCTGCCCAAATTTTGGCTTTTCGTTTGGGTGGTATAGTTGATTTCGATAATAAAACAAATACTATGTGATCATCACAATTACAAATTCACAATGAACTTCAATTAGCGAGTTACACTAAATATTACAAATTCAGTGTTTGTCAAGACAACATACAAAATAAAACATATATTCATTTTTGGAATTTTGCCCACAACTCCACAAATATCAGCTGTCTCGAAAAAAGTTGCGAATCTTGCTTACAAATTTTTATGCCGGGTACAGTTAATTTTATTTTATTGATCCCCCAAACCCCCCAAAAATCCCTAAAAAATCAAAAAAATCATAGAACCCGATTGCAGTGCCACCTACCGGGTCCAATTGTGAATCTAAACCATCCACGGACCCACTCAAACATACACAAAAAAGTTCATCAAAATCGGTCCAGCCGTTTAGAAGGAGTTCAGTGACATAAGAAGAATTATATATATTAAGATAAACTCTTCTTTCACATGAATGAGGTGAGATTTTTATCAAAATTAAATCCTATTCAACCCTACCTCATTATTGTAGCTGTGCGAATAGCCCGAACGAGTAGTAAGCCCCTGTTCACACAAAAAATTGTTGAAATCGTCTGAAAGATTTTTTTTTACAGCGCGTCCTACTGCTATTCTAAGTTACACACAATTAATTAAACTAGTGGAGCAGGGATAAATAAATAAATAACGTAGAGTTTGAGTAAATTCACCTGCATTTGTGTGGTTAGAGAACGAGGAAAAAACAATTTATGGTAAAAAAAATCACCCTCAGCACAGCCCGGTCGGGATTTAAACCTCAACCTCCTCGTTACCGACAAACTAGACCATACGAGCCCTATGTTTAGTCTATATGCTCGCTGATGCATGTAAGATTGATTCTTGAATCCTTGTACTTCAGACCATCATCTGCGAGGTACTTTGGCTCGAATCCCGTTCGCGTTGATTAATTTGTTTCCCCTCAGAGCGAAATCAAGAGAATCTAGAGTGATTCGTAATTCGCTCTAAGTTTTATCGAGGTATGTATCCACCTATATTTTATTTTGTTAACTCTCTTACACACTACTAATTGTGTATTCATTTTAGCAATTCATTTTCTTGTGTTTGATATTTATTTTATTAAAACACATTTATTGACTAATTTAAATTAGGAATCGGCTAGTTATTTGATTAATCGATTTTAAGTTTTTTTAATAAACATAATCTAGAATCGGATTATTCAATTGTTTACATCCAAAGAGTTCTCCAAAACATTTTTAAAATGTTTTTTTTTTTAAATAATTTATACCCTCCTAGTAGAATACAAAAGCCATTAAAGCCTCAACATTCCACTATACCTCAATTATGTGCTAACCCACACGTTTTCTCCCCCTAACCCTAACATTATCCCTACATTGTGGACATCATAGAACATCCCTACGGCCCTCAGAAGGGCCGGGTTGAAAATGAGGGGGAGGAGGTTGCTTTGACCAGCCTTCCAGAAGATGAGCATGAGCAACGTTCCGTGACGCACGTTTCATAATCAATCATCTGAGAACCAGCCGATAAACTGGACCAGACCGCATTACCTCGGGCTCTCTCTCTCTCTCTCACTCCGCCGAGTGCAAGGCCATCCTCCCACTGTGGCCTTTTTTTAAAAAAAAAATATCTGGGACAACCTCTGTGGTCTAGTGGTCAGAGTGCCTTGCTACAGATCCAGAGATCCCGGGTTCGATCCACAAAACTTCCAGATTATTCTGCGAAGCAGTGGGTCTGTAACGGGGTCAACTTAGCCTCGTGAGAACAAATAAGTAGCTGCTCCTGTCTAGAAAAACTTGGATGGACGGCCGGAGGGTTCGTTGTGCTGACCACATGACGCCCTCTATCCGAAAATGTTGGCAGTATCTTTGCTAACATGCGACATCCACTCGGTCGGTGTATTTCGATGGTGGGCTGATGACATGGAGTTTAATATCTGGATTAAACGTAGAATTTTAAGCTCAAGATCAATAACTATACCCGGATTTCCAAAATGTTCCAGAGTAAGAATTATGGTTGGATCGCCATAATTAAAACATGGTGTCAAGAACTATATCTCGATCACTGTAGGACTCAATTTCGATAGCTATAGTTCTATTAGCATATCGATCAGTGTCTATAACTATAGATAGATCGCCACGGGACTTTGTGCTAATAACTATGGCTCGATTGTCATAAAACTCAATGTCAAGAACCATAGCCCTTATTCATTAGGTTAACTATAGATCAAGCAACATAGGACCGAGCTTAGAGAACTATAGCTTGACCACTATAGGAATCAAAGTCCAAATCTATAGCTCGTTCGTCAAAAAACAAGTGTAGATAATTATGGCTCAATCGCCATAAGATTCAATACTTGCACCTATAGCTATTTTTACCTGAATCTCAGAACCAATAAACACCAGTCACATCGCCATAATACCCAGGACCAAAGATTATAGTCAGGTTGCTAAGGGTAAAACCTTTTACTAGGCATATCAAAATGATTAACTTGTTGACATCGCAATGATATTGTGACATAGATGTCTACATTTGCTAAAACATGACTGCTGAATGAAGAACACTTATCAGCCGTAAAGATACATGAAAGCAATTTTTGTAAATTTTCAAACTGTTAGATAAGGTTATTCCTATGGTAATCAGACTATACTTGGGGTTCCAAAATGCTCGAAATATTGTAAAGCTTGAATCGTAACCCTGGCGAAGAATCACCAAATTAATTTTTCTTGCTTGTTTAACTCACAGAGTAAGTGCTTCACAGAAAAATCTGGAAGCACCGGTGGGGTCGAACACGGGATATCTATATCCGTGACGAGGAACTCTTTACCACTAGATCACAGAGATGGTCCTGAAACTGTTTCAAATGACTGTAAAATAATTTAAATTTAAAACACTGAGCTAGGAGCTAGATACCTATGCACATGACCGGAGGTACAGTTTAGTCTATTAGAGGTCCACGCGTGGGGTGTTTGCTACTCCAGCTAATGCTAAACGGTTGTTGTACAGCTGTAATCACCGGATAATCCTCGCAGTTACNGGTCGTGGGGGACACACAGATCTGGATGGAGAGATCGATAGGTTCGGTACAGAATATTTTGGTTGCCTCCTCGCGGATAGAAAGGCCTACTAAAAGTTTAGCATGATAAAACATCCGGAAAATTTTTGGCTGTCACTTATGAAACATAAAAAAAAAAGTCACGAACATGAACTTCAAGGTGGGGATGTAGGGAACATCAAGTTAAAGGCAGTATTTTCGCAGTTTTTATAGCAACTTTTTTTTTGGGGGTCAAAATAAATAAAATATTGCTTCAGAAGAAACAGAAATTTTATTTTTCTTCAGGTGGTGATATCAACAGTTATTGTATATCTATCAAGATTCTCCTAGAATTTAATGACCAGTTTCTCTCTTCATTTAAAAGTATCAGGAACTGTTAAGCTCACCATGTAAAGAAAGCTAGACTCTTTTGTTTCTACTGAAACAATAGTTTAATTATTTTGGCTAAAAAAGTTTTGCTGTAAAACTACAAAAACACTTACCTTAACTAGCGTTTCCTACATTATTACCTTAATTAGGGAAGTTTAGAAGACAAACTTCAGCAACAAAAATGGAAGAAGATGGGTAAATTAATATGTAAATTATCCTTGCATCTAGACAGGATTAGAACCCTAACATTCTCCGTCAAAGACAACCAGGTGTAGTTAAAATATTAATAACGGCTTGGACGTCAAGGCCATCACTATAGGCAGAAATTTAATTAATCAACTCGGTGATATACGGAATATTGAATACATATCTCCAATATTTTTTTTAAACGCGTTCAGTATTTTTTTTTTGTAGCACCGCGTATTACTATCCGTTCGGGCTATACGCTTATGTACCAATTACGCTAAGGTTTTAGGGATTAGGATGTTTATATTAAATGGAAGTGTAACTGTATTCGCGTGGAATGAGAGTGAAAAGCCATTTTGGATAAACCACCCTCAGTACACCCAACCAAGATTCAAACATCAATCTCTCCATCATTATGTATAATCTACTCTTATAGTGACGCTTTAGACCATGCGGCCACCACCTAGGCGGATCTTTCATACTAAATTAGGAAATGGGAGTGTGTTCAAATCTATGGTGTTAAAGAGGAGGGCACTTTCTGTCAACTAAATTTTCAACTTGTGGTTTAAAACGTGGACTTAAATCTTGTTATAATACGTTTCTTGCTAGAGGTTTAGGTTGGAGAAAGAGTCTGCAGCCTACTCGCATACGTCTCGTAAACAAACATAAATAATTGTTTATAGTTTACCTGAGTTGATTAAAAATACAAAGTAAACTCGATCCACACTGGACAGTGATATGCATGCGAGTCATTCCCATATTAGTAAGCACTGTACTCAATAAGTTAGACAAGTTAATAAAACATTCCTTGAATATTTAAGGACTAAGCCCACTAAAATATTATACATTAGGTTGTATTACTATTATTACTATTATTATTATTATTATTAGCACCGCGTCTTACTACCCGTTCGGGCTATACACACTTACGCTAATGTGTAATGGTAGGGTGATTGTTAGATGAAATGGAGGACCTACAGTTTAACGTGGGATCCGAACCACGGTGGAGGTCTGGCATTCCTCACATTCAAAAGTTGTGATTAATACACGTCTTGTCAGAGGTGAAGGAAGGATTTTGCAATCAGATAAATCTGTGCCAGGACCGAGGATTGAACTCCGGACCCCCAACACAGAAGTCTGACTCCTTACCCCTAGACCACCAGGTTACCCATTTTGGTTGTAAATCATTAATTAGATCTAGAAACTTCATTTCACAAAGGTGGCACAACTCGATTTAAAAAAAAAGTCTACTTTTCCAATCAAAAAGAATTTCATAACATGGATAACCAGCTTTCAAGGTAAACTGCAACAAAGATTTATTTTAAAATCAGACATAGCAAAGAGATTTACCTATGTAATTAAAAAAAAAACTCTTCTTGCTTAGTGCCATAAAAATTTTTGACGGTAAAAATGCACGCCTCGTAAAATCTTGTTGGAGAAGCGAACGGTGCAGGTTGAGTATGAGTTATGACTCAATGGGGAACACCACCGCGTTTTTTCAATACTTTTAACAGCTTCCGGTATGCCCCGTGCTTCGCTAGACGGGTAGTAAACCTGGGGGATTTTAAGTTATATAACATCCCACCATATAAACAGTATTTTCCTTTTTTTGTTCCGATTGGTTCCACTTGGTTTAACGGATAATCTAGTTGTCTTAAACTTTGGGAGCTTCTTACTGATTAAATATTTCTGGAAATTTAATTGAGTAAAAAATTACGACCATATTGCATATAGGTTAATTTTCTAGTTAGCTCAATTCAAACACTTATCAAAATAAAGCACGAGAACAGAAAAATATTTTATGCGCAAGCTAGACTCAGGCCTACTTACTTGCTCTATGGCGTCGGGAGTTCGAGGTTTCAATGCCGCACCTACAAAAGTATGCCACCTATCCCTATCTTGAGCTAGTTCTATCCATTCCACCTCATTACACCATACATCTTTCCGGTCCGTTATAATGGTATCGTCACATTTGCGTCTAGGACTTCCCAATGGTCTTTTCACATCGTGTTTGCCAGTCGATAAACTGAACAAGGCTATAGACTCGCCCAATCGCGTTGTACGTCTTTCCCACCGTAATCTACCAGACTTGATTATCCTAACAATGTCTTGTGATGATTACAGGGTATGCATCTCATCATTATGAAACCACCTCCCTTTCCAAGTAGCCTCACCTCTTTTTGTACTCAATATCTTCATAAGTACCTTGTTTACGAACACCCAAAATCTGTTTTGTCTTGTAAGGTAAGACACCACGTTTCACAAACTTACATAAAAATCGGTAAAGTTATTGTTTGGTATATTCTGAGTTTTACATTTCTTGACAGCAGTCAAGATATCAACAACTTTCTGACCTAGTAATAGCCATGCTTTTCACGACCTTATTCTTTTCCTAATTTCCACTCCTAATACCGTTATTACTTGTAAAGTTGTCCCTAAATATTTAAACTCATTTTTATTTAGCTACCCGTTTGGGTTATATGATTAAGTACTAATTACGCTAATGGATTAGGAGTTGTTAAGGTTGAATTTTAGAGGAAAATAACCCGCATTCGCTTGGAAGGAAAGTGGAAAACCATTGAGAGAGAACCACCCCTATTTCATCCGACTGAGATTTGAACCTCGATCTCCCCGTCCTTGGCAGTCAAGCTAAACATGAATCGAGTGAGTTAGCCAACTACGCCCCCGAGGTGGGTTTAAGCTCACTAACCTTGTCGAGACAGTATGTTCTCAATTTGGGTTCTCTGTGTGATTGTATACTACATTCTTTTTAGCGTTCACTTTTAAACCTATTTCCTTATTAGTCTCTAGTAAAATTTCCACAAACTATTCACTTTCTAAATCTTGTTGGGCTTCTACATATTTAATGGAAGGTTCTCTTAACCTTAATTGCGTACATAATACCGCTGGTGATTTTAAGAGCCGATATCACCACCATTTTACCGGTAAATTTGACATGGGACTATTCTTGAACCAAAAAACATTAGCCATACTCAAAGTACGATTTACTGCAGAGAAATTACCTACTCCGGTGGCTGCTTTGTTTAACGCGCTACTCTCGCAATAGACTAGAATGCCGATGACGGGGAGATAGTTCGATACCGGTTGGGTATACTGAGGGTGGTTTTTAACTCTCTCTCTCTCTCTTTCCATGAAAATGTGGGTACAATTACTCTAAATTCAACCATCCTAATTCCTAACACATTAGTTTAATTAATACATATGCGAATATTATTATTATTATTATTAGCACCGCGTCTTACTACCCGTTCGGGTTATACGCACTTAAGCTAATGTGCAGTGGTAGGGTGATTGTGAAATGAAATGGAGGACCTACAGTTTAACGTGGAATCCGAACCACGGTGGAGGCCTGGCATTCCACACATTCACAAGTTGTGATTAATACACCATATGCGTATAGTCCGAACGGGTAGTAAGATGCAATGCTTACAAAAAAATTGTATTATTTAAATATTTTTAATATTCTATTATTTCTCAATTTTATTGTATTTTTTTAAATGCGGTGAAATTGTACCTCTGGTCTCAACTTCATTTTTTTTTGTATATAATAGACAGGGGCAGATTTACTTATGGGCTTAGTGGGCGGCAAACCGCAAATTGCAGGCGCGAAAAAAAGAAAGACCCAGAAGTTTTTTTAGCACTGAGTCTTACTACCCGTTCAGATTATACGCTTATGTGTTGATTACACTAAGAGTTTTAGTAATCAACTAATTTATATTGTAGGAAGTGTACCCGCATTTGCGTTTAGATAGAGTGGAAAACCATTTAAAAAAACTACCCTCAAAACACCTGACTGAGGTTCGAACCTCGATCTTCCCGTAATCGGCAGTATAGTCCAACAAGAAAGTAGCGCGTTAGACCACGGGCCCACCGAAGCGTGCAACAACAAGACGTTTGTCGTCTACACAATTATAATGACTAACAGAGATATATCCTTAATCTAACTCTAGTAAATACTTAAAAAATTGACAATCGAATTATGATCTGCCGCTTGTTACCTCCGGCTTATTGATTATCCTGCCATCCTATCGCCCAATTTTATCAACTTTTTTTCCCCCTAAACCGAAGATATGAATATAAATTTTCTTTCATTTCCAACAAAAATTCGAATTTTCACTCCTCTCAAGTAAGCGGAAGGTTGCTTCAGCCCAGGGCGTCATGTAAAATAAATCCGCCCTCAAAAATAGAATTAAAAAAAACACACACACTACGATACAACGCCTTGTTCGAGCTGCATTGGGCTACCTACCTAAGCCGACAAGTCAAATATCAAGAGTTTAAAGAGCTACGAATCACTCTACCCTATCTTAAACCGTCTACCATAGCTGTGTTTAGAAACTATAATATCTATCAATTGTTTCGATACCAGAAAGAAGCCTGGTATTATAATCACATTATACCAAAAGTTTATAAGGAGTATAGAGGTGGGTTAGCATGTGCTATTCAAATACCAATAGATGTATACATCAATGTTATCATGCGATTTATTAATACCTACCTATAATATGTGAATATGTGTATAGCCAATTTGTAGAGTCCCATTTTTATAGGAAGAGTCTTATCTGGCAGCTAGAAAAGCTACTAGATCTACTTTCACGTATGTTCGTCGGGTAATGTTGTATATAGCTGTCACTTTTGATAGATAACGTATTATCAATACCGGTACCTATAAAATAACAATATTGGTATCAATGTTAGCCAGAATTGAGTCACCAATGGCTGTGATAGCAATGATAGCTTTTAGTATCCCATGGTAACCACAAGACCATCACAGACTCTGCCTTAAAAATATGAGAGAAGAATGACCCTGATCACGGGAAGATCCCTGGATAACTTTGTGGTAGAGCAATGGCACTCTAAGCCGAAGGTCCCAGCTTCGATCCTCGTTTCCAGGTGCCATTTTTTTTTATCTATTCTATTATGATTTTGATCTGTCTAATTTTTGTATTCCCCAAACTTCGCCTTTCATAAATAATTAATTATATACAGCGTTGCTTTCTTACATCTTTTGAAAGTGTTTCTCGATATAAAATAGTTCAAGTAGTCACTAATGGAAAGTACCCAACTAAACAGCTACTGAACCGTGGACTGTTATTACAGTCATTTAGGTTAAGTGGCGCATTCTGCCATGGAAAACATCCGATTAAATACCAACTCCCACGTCATCGGCCGGTCAGTCACTCCTACTTGATTGGCTCTCTCAAAAGGGCGGCCAACCATTCACGCCGAAACAAGAAGGAAGGGTGAAGGGGGGGTAATGTAATAGGAAATGTTGTCATTGCGTTGATGAATTGAGCGATGTGACATGACAGCCGAATATCTTTCTTATCGCATCGCGTTTTACTACCCGTTCGGGTTGTACGTTTATGTACTAATTATGTTAATGGTTTTTAGGGATGAGGAAGGATTTAATTAAAGGAAGTGTACCTGCATTTGCGTGAAAGGAGAGTGAAAACCTATTTTGGAAAAATTACCCTCTGACCGAGACTCGAACCTTGATCTCCCCGTTATTGACAGTCTAGTCTACTGCGAGAGTGGCGTCTTAGACCATACAGCCACCGGAGCAGGTACAGCCAAATATTATTACAAAAATGTCTTACACATTTAAGTATCCTACTGTGCCTATATCGACTCTAAAGTACAAAACATCATTGACTCACTACGGTGGCCAAATAGATTGATGTGTCATCCTAGAAGTAGACTAGTCTGCCAATTACTGGCTGATCGGGGTTTGAATCTCCGTCGGGTATACTGAGGTTGGATTTCCAAAGTCATTTTCCACCCTCCCTTCACGAAAATGCAGGTACATTTACTATAAATATTAGATCCCTAATTCCTAAAACCATTAGAGTAATTAGTACATAACCATATAACCGAACGGGTAGTAGGACGCATTGCTACTAAGAAAAAAGTTTACAAGAGTAAAATCAACCTCGGTGGTCTTGGGTTAAAGTTTCGCCTCGGGACCTGGTATTTGTAGGTTCAAAACCAGCCGGGTTCAATGGATTATTTTTGAGTGATAAAAATCCATAGAACACAACTTCCTTCGGAGGGGAAGTAAAGCCATCGGTCCCATATCGATTGTGGCTTGTAAAAGAGTCCGGGAAGTTATGTGAAAATACCTTTCCCGGCAAAATTGTTATGCCCTTTCACTCTCGCTCATAGAAATTATCGTGTGCTAATATAATCAGTAGGTTCAAGAAATTCACTTAAATACTTCAAATAAATTAAAAAAACAACAAAACAAGAGTAAAACAAGAACTTCTGATAGAGTTAAACTAAGGCTAACCAAGCGATGAACACATTCGGTACACAGTGTTTTTTTTTTGTCGGCAAATATTATGCTTACCGATATTAATAATAATAATAATAATAATAGCACCGCGTCTTATTACCCGTTCGGGTTATACGCTTAAGTACTAATCACACTAATGGATTAGGAATTAGGAAGGTTGAATTTAAAGGAACTTAACCCGCATTTGCGTGGAGGGAGAGTGGAAAACCATTTAGGAAAAACCACCCCCAGTTCACCCGACCGAGATTAGAACCTCGATCTCCCCGTCCTCGGTGGTCTAGTTCAACACGACTGGCGCGTTAGCTAACTACGCCACCGAGGCGGGTCTTACCGATATTAAAGTGATTAAATATACCAAATGTTTACATTAAATAATTATGAGCTAGATCTTACAATAAAACAGGCAAGAATTGCGTAAGCACTTAAATATGTTTGTATTTTCTAAACTTATCTTCCTACCTCTATGAATGGAGTTGTATCGAAGTGGCGGCACCATGCACGAATGCTTGTATTATGTGTGTGAGTATTCATGCGTGTGCTAATGGGGGAGAGGGAAGGGGTTAGGACCAACGCACACCGGCACAAGCGTGAACACGCCCGTTCAAAACGTTCAAAGCTCTAGTTCAAATTGGCCCCATTCACGACGTAACGCTTTATTTCACCATGTGTTTTGAAATTCATTTTCAAAGTAGATGAAATGCTTGAAGTACAGTTGAGTACATTTTTATCACGCTTCTCTCCGTCTCAACAAACTGTTTATTGACCGGGTGGAGCAAGGTCTTGCTTTAACTCGACCTTATGCCATTTAGTCTCACCGGATATTAATTCATGCCCCTTTCCCCCCTTGTTTGAATTTGCAGCCATGAGAGAGCCTGCCGAATGCAAACTGTGAAGAAGGAACTTGTCGGTTAGGCCGGCGACTCTGTGGGTTCAGTACAGAACACCCCCTCCCCCTCCGGGAAAGGAAACAAATTAACTGTCGGGTTATTCAGTGGCGGATTAATCAGTTGGAAGCCCCCCCAAGCGCAACATGATTATGATGCCTCCTCCCTCTAATTAATATATATATTTAAAGAGTTTTTAACTAAAATGTGCTAATTGAAAAATACTTTATTATTTTATAAATAAACAAAAACACATACATATAAAAATAACATAATCTTATAGTCTTAAAATAAAATAAAGCTGTGCATTCCTTTTAGTATTATTAGTATTACTTTTACTTTTTTCTTCTAAATATTTAATAAAACAATAATTACACATATTTAATTTTAAAATCTTTAAAATTTTTCAAGGTACAGGAAAAATGTTAAACACGCTTGACTTAGATTTTGTTTTTTGCAATGTACTGCGTAATTTCCGCCCTTAATTGGTACAGAGCTATTTCTATTTGAGCAATGGCTGTTTGTAATTGTTGTCACCTCGCGACGATTGTGACTTCGTAGGAGAAGGTAATGGGTTATCCAGGACTAATAGGACCTGGTTACAATGGTATTTAAAGGTCTGGTATGTTTGTAAGACTATGTTGAAAACGAAACCACGTCGTAAAGGTTTTGAATAACTCTTATCACTCACAACACCACCTGAATACGAAATCCGGTATGTTTCCACGTATTTTTGAAACTTTTTTTTCTCGGCCCACCCATAACAATATTATTACGATGTTCTATTTTTCTATCAATTAATATAAGGTCTAAGATAAAAGAAGAAAAAATTTGTTTGAATTTTTTGGGGCCCCTGCGATACTTAGCTCCCAAACGTGCACTTCTAGCTCCTGTGCTGTGATCTGCCATTGTCCTCACTCTTAAGATTCATGACAAAATGTACTTATAAATCTGATAACTTCAAAAGGTAGGCCTACTTAAAACTACTTTCATATAAATATTATGATCTTACTTCAAGTCATGTAGTCTATAGCTGTCCCTTATGAAATCTAGGTTAAGTACCTGCGAAATAATGCTAATAATAAATTAGAGCGTTATCAAAGTTCAACACAATCTTTTAATATATTTTCCATCAGAGTATTTCTCCTCTTCGTCCTAATCATAATCAAGTGTTTCCAGTCTGAGGATGGAGTCAGTTTACTATAACGCCTCCATCTTCCTCCTTTAATTGCTTCCATTCTTTTCCTCTCACTTGCACACTTTCTGTTATATGCTCCTCCCATCTTGGCCTCCCTTGTGGTCTTTGTCCTACATACTTAATCTCCCATCATTCTCTTTGGCATCCACACGATCCTAATTACATGCCCATACCAGTCTTACTGTTAGATATTTTATTTGATATTCTTGCAATTATATTGATTTATTGAGAAAACTTGGGTTTCCTTCTCCGATTGTGTACAACTCATATGTTCCGACAAGTGGGCTGAGTTTGATAAATAACAGCTATAACGTTTTATTTGACAAATATTCTTATCCTTGAAATCTCCCTACAAGGTGTATTCACAGTTGTTTGTAAAGCGATTTCCGTTTTATGTATTCAACAATTTAAATAACATTACACATAGCTTATAAATCTACAGAACTAAAAGAACGATACTTGGTATGATTTTTGTACATTTTATTACATAATATAATGCATTCACAATTTAGCAGTAGCCTATTAGCTTTATAAGCCCTTTTACAGTGCATATTAAATTACTACTAAGATGCACTAATGTAGGTATAGTATTCAGTTTGCCATTAATATGTATAGGCCCTACTACCGCTTTATATACATAAAGAGATTAACAGTTTAAAAAATTGCAATGTACATTTTGATAAGCGGTTTTTAAAGTGATAGCTGTAGATAGCATGGCCTTCAAGTATTACATAAGCACCTTAGGGGGGGTAGGGGGTTCGAGCTTTGCTAATTTTTGCTGACAAGGGGGTGTGGCGGGACAGAACAATGCTTAGGTAAGACAGAGAAAGATGAGCAAAATTGAAGGAGGGCGCATAGCAAACCGCTTAGACTTCGGGCAGCAATGAAGATGCTGAATGGCTAAACGAGAAAGAAGTGGAGAAGCTTATAGAAGTAAGCCAAAGCTTGAGTGACTAATCCCCTCCCCCATCCCCTCCCACATAGAAACATAATAATTGAAAGTGTTGAGACGTGGATTCAAGGATCAAATGGCGTCTAGGGTGTTTTTTTTTATAAATATAATATTAATGTATTCACTAATAATACTTTTTTATAACTTCATTTAAAAGTAAGCTAAAATTTTAAAGCTTTATAATGTTATATTATTATTAGCACCGCGTCTTACTACCCATCCGCACTTACGCTAATGTGTAATGGTAGGGTGATTGTGAGATGAAATGGAGGACCTACAGTTTAACGTGGAATCCAAACCACGGTGAAGGCCTGGCATTTCTCACATTCACAAGATGTGATTAATACACGTCTTGTCAGAGGTGAAGGAAGGGTTTGGCAATCAGATAAATCTGTGCCGGGACCGAGGATTGAACCCCGGACCCCTAGCACAGGAGTCTGACACCTTACCCCTAGACCACCAAGTCACCGACTATATTGTTATAACTTGTTTTAATTTTTACCTATTCAATAAATTTAAATTCATTATAAACCAGTGTTAATTGTTAATTATTTCGCAATATTAATTTATATCTCTATGGTTAATAATTATCAGCAATTTTTAAATTGCATAATTTTTTTAAAATCATTGAGTCTTATTACCTGTGCAGGCTATAAGCAAAATTGTATGAAAAAAAGAATGGTTATTTCTGTGAACAGATTAAAAAAAGTCGAACAATCCTACATAAGTGGGTGGGTCAGGCATTTGTTTATTTTGCTTACAAGGAGAAGGGAGGGGCTAAAAATTGCCAAAAATGTTCTTATGTAATACTTGAACGCCACCTTAACGTATGGATAAATGAAAATAGATCGTGTAGCTTTTCTAATTTTCAGATAAGAAAGGCTCTTCCTATGAAAATTGGACTAATATAAATATAAAAAAAACACTATAATGTTAACTGCTTTGGTGGTCACATGATCCAAGTCGTCACTATCATGTTATACTAGACTGCCGATAACAGGGAGATCGAGGTTTGAATCCCGGTTGGATGTACTGAGGTTTTTTATAAAATGGCCTTGATTCATAGAATATCCTTAAAAAATGTAACTAAAATTAGTCCACTCCTTTGACAGCTATCACGTGACCCACGTCGGGATATTCGGACAGAGGGACTAAATGCCAAATGGTCAAGTTAAAACAAAACCATTGCTACGCTCGGTCAATAATTTTTTTTTTACCATTTACCCTATATTAATTTTCTAGGAATAATCCTAAATGACAGTAAGACCCGTAGAATTCAATAAAAGTGTATTCATATCATCTTAGATAATTAAATAAATCCGATCCATTGAGACGTTATCTGGCTTAGTTTGAATTCAATCTATCTCTATTCAAACGGCGCATGTTAATTTCCTTCGTTCCAAAGAGGAAAAAAAGGCTAGTTCCCTTTTCAAAAAAAACCTCCAAAATTTAATTAAAACCAAAACAGTAATGTTGTAAAGATTAAAACTTATAGCAATTAAAATATTTGTAGCTATACCGAATCGACTTCAATTAAAAAAAAACTCAGACTGAATATTGTATTTCGAAATGATTATTTCTCCCCCCTCTCCCCAAAGATTAATGTCCTACAAGTCATTTGATTCGAGCAATAATGTAGCAATTCACTTATCTACAGTTGAATGTTGTGGTTGGAATTGTTTCGCAGAATAAAACCAGCAGAGGAAAAAAGAGAAAACGGAAACAAATTATCGGCGAGGATGCTACGAGGCAAAGTGGAAAGCATCGAGCCAAAGTAAGAACGAGTTCCAATTGGTGGGAGGGGGGGAATCTTCGTAAATGTTAGAAGAAAAAAAGAAGAGTTTTAAAAAAAAAGTCCATGGGTGGAGGAGATAAAGTGTGGGCCGCAAGACCATGTGTTTTATTAGTCAGAATCTTATCGGCTGGAGGCGGGTATGGGTGCCACCCCTTTTGCTACCTCTTCCACCCCAAGTCTTCGGTCTTAAAAACACTTCCCACCCCACTCACCCTCCCCGCTTTGCCACGAGTTATTTATCTTGTCCAGGGGTGAAACAAACTGGATTTTAACAATAGCAATTTAGACCAGGATGCTGATGTAGATCTGAAATTAAATACTCTGTCATCTTGACTAAACAAAGATGTTTATAGAATTCTAAAAAAATGCGCGAGTACCTGGAAAATATTTAAAATTTTTTTTATTGTAAATCTCATAGACTTCAAATTTAAATAAAAATATTTTATAAATCCTTTTTTTTTAGGTTTATTCAATTTTTTTTCAAAACTACATAAACTCTATCGAGAATATCTTTTTTCTTTGAATTTAAAAATTACATTTAGACATGGGAATCGAAATCGGGACCTTTGACTTAGTACGGCAATGCTCTTAACCACAGAGCTACCCAGGAGTAATCCCGTGCCTAGATTCATTCTTCACTCATATTTTAAGGCAAAGTCGGTCCATCGCAGATCGCAGACCATTTATTCGGGTTTTATTATTATTATTATTATTAGCACTGAGTCTTACTACCCACTCGGGTTATACGCACTTAAGCTAATGTGTAATGGTAGGGTGATTGTGAGATGAAATGGAGGACCTACAGTTTAACGTGGGATCCGAACCACGGTGGAGGCCTGGCATTCCTCACATTCACAAGTTGTGATTAATACACGTCTTGTCAGAGGTGAAGGAAGGGTTTGGCAATCAGATAAATCTGTGCCGTGACTGAGGATTGAACCCCGGACCTCCAGCACAGAAGTCAGACACCTTACCCCTAGACCACCAGGTCACCCGGTGTTTTAGTAAAATAAACGTCACGGTGCACCGCACAGACTTTCTCTCGCTTTTATCCTAAAATATACATTTATATACTCGTAGTATTTGTAAAACGAAATAATAGTTCTATACATTACTGTAGAAACACTACGCAAAATATTATAAATGAAATATTATACACTGTTACTTACTCTATGGCATTAGGAACTAGGAAGGAACAATTTTAAAAAAAATGAGAAAAGATAAACATCTTTGTCCACTAAAGAGCATAAGAAACAAATTCATTTTCAAAGATCTGAATTAAAAAGTATATATATGCTTATAACTCAGAAATTATTGGTTTAAAAAAAATATTATTCAAATAAAAGATTTTTATTTTTAATATTACAACTTTACAATGATACTTTATTTCGTATCTCAAATAGTTAAGGAGAAATGATGAAAATTGGAAAATTTCCCCTATAAAGTACCCTGAAAGTCATTTTCATTAGAAAATGAGATTTTCCATAGATATAAAATGTAATCAAAATCATTAGAGTAAATTTCGAGAAAATCTATTTTTTTTCTTTTTCTCATTCAGTAAACTATCCTTAAATTAGGGTTGGCTATCTAATTCCAAAAACACTCTGGGGAACGTTAGGAAAATCCCAGATACCAAGTTTTAGGTAGAATATTTTCAGCTCTAGCCTGAGGGACAGACAGACGGCATTACGAAAACCACTTTTACTTTATCATGACACCTCGGAGAGATCGTATAATGATCGTCAATAAAACCGAACTAAAAAGATTTTGAGAAATGACAAACAAAATAAGTGGTTTTCGTAATGCCGTCTTTCCTTTTGTCTGTCCGTCCTCACCTCTGACTTTAGCCGAAACTATTTTACTACTATTGTTACTACGTACTACTTGTACGCATATGAACCAGTTACGCCAATGTGCCAGGGGTGAGGAAGGTTGAATTTATAATAAGTGTACCCGCATTTGTGTGGAGAGAAAGTGGAAAACTCTTTAGGGAAAACCACCCTCATTACACCCGACCGGAATTCTAACTCAGATCTCCCCGTCATCGGCAGTCCAGTCTACTGAGAGAGTAGTGCGTTAGACCATGCAGCCACTGAAGCGAGTCAACTTATTGATTAGTTTGGGGTATTCAACGTGCGTTTTATGAACATACTGATAATACCTACCACCACTCAACTTACAAGTTGTCTTAAACCTTGAACAAACACAACACACAATTCTTTGTTCGATAATCCTCCATCATTAAAAGAATAGGCCTAAGACTAGATTTCAACACTGAAACATTTGTCAGGTATGCCAGGAATCGAACCGGGAGGACACAAACTTCATTAAGCAGACGCGTAACTGGCTGATATACAGTGTCAAAGACTTTTTTTTTAATCATTATGATTCGCACGCACGTACCGTGTGTGGTTTTATAAATATTTATAGAGAACCGCACTTTCCCACACCCTGAGGCCATATCTACGCGAACTCTCGCGGAAGTTTGCCGTAAAGTAGTGAGCTCAAGGGTGAAAGGTTCTGGCAGCCGATGCAATATATCGTCCTCTATTGACGGTCTCGCTCCAAGTGAGGATGGGGGGTTGGATTTTGAAGGGTTTTTTTTTTTTCCAAAGGGGTCGAATGTACAGCTAGTAAAACCAGTGCTGCCCTCAATTTGTGAGGGAGAATTGAATTCAGCTCTCGTTTCGAGTAGCCGGACACAAAAGATCCGTGAAAGTTAGCACACTCGATCTCGTTCATCAATTAAGCTGCTTCAACTGCTTGCACTTTAACCATTATCTCTAAACCAATTAGTTAGTGCTCTCTTCAATGCATTTATTGATTTTAATGAAAGGTATGATTAATTAAGGTTAACCCGCTTTGGTGGCCACATGATCTAAGGCGTCACGTCAGCTATACCCTAGACTCCCGATGACGAGGAGATCGGGCTTTGAATCCCGGTTTAGGGTGGTTTT
Source organism: Timema genevievae (assembly GCA_902155825.1). NCBI lineage: Eukaryota > Metazoa > Arthropoda > Insecta > Phasmatodea > Timematidae > Timema > Timema genevievae. The sequence goes on along the minus strand of CABFWO010005888.1, from coordinate 12,974 downwards.
CCATTCTCCCTCCAAGAAAATACGGATAAACTTACTCTAAATGTGACCTTCATCATCCCTAGCTAATTAGCGTAATTAGTACATCTTAATCTCTGAACAGGTAGTAAGACGCGGTGTTGAAAAATAAATAAATTAATTAATTAAGTTAAGTTACGCTGCAAACAAACTACCAGATAAATTTATTTAGCACCGCGTCTTACTACCCATTCGGGCTATATGCTTCAGTACTAATTACGATAATGGTGTAGGAATAGGGAAGATTTAATAAATAGAAAGTGAACCCGAATTTGCTTGAAGGGAGAGTGGAAAACCATTTAGGAAAAATCACCCCCAGTTCACCAGACCGAGATTCGAACCTCGATCTCCCCGTCCTCGGTGGTCTAGCTCAACACGAAACTAGCGGGTTAGATTGGTCAATGTAACACATGTTAAATACTACACAACTGACCTTAATTAAGCATACAGTCATTTAATATTACAATGTTCCTTAATATATCTTTATTGATAATTTTACTGACATAGCAACATGTGTATCCTTTCTGTCACTAAATACTTTTAAAAAAAATTCTTTATTTTGTATTTAGAACTGATCCTCGCCGATTGGCGCATGGCCAAAGGCACCAATCTCATTTTGTCTGATTTACCTATGACTTGGTGGTCATAGTTCAAATCCCGATTGGTTTCTCTGTTGGTGGTTTCCTCGCGTTTAATCCATGATTGGGATTCCCCCGTTCGTTCTCTAGCAAAATTCGGATACATTACTTCTTAACACCTTTTTTTTCTCCCATCACACCTTAAGTTATCGTTTTAGTTGTACAAACATTAATTATGATAAGGACAGAGGGATGAGAAAGGTATAATTTAAGAGTAAATGAACAAGAAACTGCATCGATGTAAAAAAAAACACTCTCAGTACAACCTACCTGGATTCGAACTGCGATCACCCTGACCACGGCAATCCAGTTTAGTGCGAGAGAGAAGCGTTAGACTACGCATCTACCGAAACGGGTCTTAAAAATGTTTGGTGAGTAGAAAAGTGTTAAGTCGTTAAGGTGGGGATGCAGGGAACTCGAGTTAAGGGCAGTATTTTGCAATTTTTATAGCAAAACTTTTTTTTTGCTATAATAGATCAAATATTACTCCAGTAGAAACATAAAGTATAATTTTCTTCACATAATTATATCAAAAGTTCTTGAATATATCTGTCAAGGATGTTCTAAAATCTAATGACAACTTTTTCTCTATATATGAAAAGTATGTCATTTAATGCCGCTATGCTTATAACAGATATTAAACAACTGTTGACATCACCGTGTGAATAATCAAACTCCAGTGGCGTGTTGTGTAGTATTGCAAGGGAAGCAGACATGGTTAAAACTGTACCTGTAATACGTTATCTCCCACTTGGGCCCTATTTGACCAATCATACGTTAAATACTCTGCTCTCCATACCTCACACATTAATGTATTCCCCTCGATACCTGAACAATGAGTGTTCTACTGAGGTGTGTGAACAATTCGCAGGTACAGTTTAAACTAATGCTGCTTACCCTGGCAACATTGCACGACACGCTCCTGTTAAATTTTTTTTTACTGGAACAATATTTTATTTATTTTGGAAAAAAAAACTACCTTACGTTTCCTACACTCCCGCCTTAAAATGTGTGGCCACCGGTGTCGGATATTTTTGTGTCGCTGTGTCTTTGAAACTAAAATAAGTTTCTGAAAACGTGAAACACTATTGCCCAACCCCTAGTACTATGCTTCAGCGTAAATCAACAACGGTATTATTGAAGTCAAATTTCACCGATATGCGTCAATTTAGTGAATTCAACTACGGACATTTATTTTTTCACCCTACATAAAAGTTGGTGTATATATTTTTTTAAAGTATTAATATCCACATACATACAAAATATTGCAACGATTGATTGCGTATAACCCGAACGGGTAGTAAGACGCGGTGCTAATAATAATAATAATAATAATGCAACGATTGAACTTAATTTTAAGGCTAATAAATTTAAGATAAGTTTGACCCATGCAGTTTCCTGAACGTATATATTCCTGTGTGTGTGTGTGTATGTATATATATGTGTTTATATTATATATTTGTGTATGTATGTATGTATGTATGTATGATATGTGTATATGCAGATATATGTGTGTATGTAGGATATGTGTGTATGCAGATATATGTGTGTATGTAGGATATTTGTGTATATATGTATGTATGTATGTGTGTATGCAGATATATGTGGTTATGTATGATATATATGTATTAACTTCGTCTACTATCAGAGTATAGACCTATTTAAATTTATTCCAATTAGATTACTAGAGGTAGAATCTTTCTTCGACATTGAAGCTCTACACACAACAGCAAAAAGCAACAAAAGGGGTGTTTCGGTTTTGCCAATAATCTTTCAACAACTATTAATGAGGCTACGTTTGACCTTTCCCTCATTGACGTACATAAATTATTCTCCAACTGTGGAGGAAGGTTTATATTTTACTTCTCGAAGAAGACTATCAGTAACCCTAAATACGGCGAGTTTAGCCTCTAGCCAAAGTGAAACCCTGTTAACTAAGTGAACGGGGGATGGAGCGGTGGGGAGGGGGGGGGGGAACTCCAAATTCTTCCTCCCCCACTACGAGATGTAACTTATTAGCCAATATTGAGTGTGTTTTAGGAATGGGCAAGGGGATAGAGGTCTGTTAACCTCAGGAAGTTCCTCTCACCCTCCCCCTGTTGATACCCTCTCTTTCTCACAGTCGCACGAGTTGGTAGAGTTTGGTTGAAACTCTCTCCAAGAACTAGACAAGTGACGGTCGCAGTGTCGTAACAAACAGGTCCCTCAGAACAGTTCCGGAATTAATTAGGTTCCCGGAAGTTAGCTCGGATGAGAATCGTAATAACTTCTTTCTATTAGAGTTAAGAAAAAACTTAATTAAATAACTCGTTTGTTTATCATCTATACAATGTACAAAAGAAATCCGTAGAGTACGAATTCTCTTGTATTTGTTTAATTATTATATTCAACATAGGCGGGAATGTATGGAATCCGAGTTAAGTTTTGTGTTTTTGCAGTTTTCATAGCAAAACATTTAAGAAAAAAAAAACATTTCTACAGTACAAACATAAGAGTTTAATTTTCTTTACATGGTGTTATCAACAACTGTTGAATATCTGTCTAGGGTGTCCTGGAATTTAAAAACAGCTTTTTCTCTTCATTTTAAAAGTTTATCATCTAATATCGCTATGCTCATGAAAGATGTTAAAAAAAACTGTTGATATCATCATGTGAAGAAAATTAAACTCACAGTCTCACTTTAGACTTATACATAGCTTTATACTGGAGTTCCAGCGACGGGAGTTTGAGGTTCGACCCTCAGATGGACGTATGGTGTGTGGTTTTCTTTACATAAAATACAACCTTGTATTTTTTCCCCCAAACCTTTTTTTACATTAATGTAGGTACATTTATTCTAATCTACCCACCCACAACCTATCCCTAAGAACACTGTAGAAAATGACCTTACTATATATAAAGTCATTGTGTCTTACTACCCGTTTGATTCATACGCTTATGTACTAATTTCATTTATGTGTTAGAAATGAAGAAGGTTGAATTTAGGAGAAATGTACCCACAATTGTGGAAGTGAAGGTAGAGTAGAAAACCATTTAGGAAAAAAAAACACCTTCAGTAAATCCAACTAGAATTCGAACCTCATCCTCCCAGTTAACGGCAGTCCATCCTATTGAGAGAGGGATGTCTTAGACCATGCGATCACCAAAGCGTGTGACCCCGCTATAGTGGTAAAACAAATAAATACATTAAGAGGTCGAAACGATGGAAAAAAAATCCCCTGATAATATTCTTTTATTCTAAATACTCTAGAATAAAGAGCTCATCCTATGATATATAATAAATGATGTCCCATAATTCAACTGCCTTACACCAACCTGTTTAGGAGTCTGACTGTACAAATGAGTGTTCTGATGTTGGTTGTAGTACACGAGGAAGTAAAGTGTAACTTGAGGCGAACTAATAAAGTTCAATACGTCGACTCAAACCGCATAGAGATCAGCTAATAGAGTTATACAAAGTTTACTCCGTTGATTTTTTTTCTCTCACAAAGTTCGTAAATTATGGAAATATAATAAGTTATCAACAGTGTCCTGATTTTGATGACATGTCATCTTATTTTAGCTATATCAAAGGCAATGTATACACACGTTATGTTCATAATCACCTGGTTAGATAGATGTTTTATTGTAGTTTTTATTTGGTTGTTTTTCTTGCCATTTTAGATTTGAGGCATTTTTACTTCGTTTGCTTGATACTTGAGTTTATTTTAGGTATGTTTTAGTCATTTTAAGGCTTTTATGCTTGATAGGTCATGGGGCGTCAATTAAGGTAGTTAATTAAACTGGTAGTGATGTACCCAAACAAGGACATCCGGTGAAAGATTGACGCATGTTATTACAAGATCAAATTAAAGGTAATATTAACATTCTAAGACACAACTGCTAAAATTGAAATGCAATAATTTATTTCATGGTCAATTTTTTTCCAACTGCTGTATTGTGACTACAAATGAGGCAATTCATTAGTCTATTTAAGAGAAAGAATCGGTTATGAGAAAATATCAAATCAATAGTTCCTTTTAAGATAAATTCAAATTACGAGTAAATATCAATTAAAATATATGTTGAAACACAACTCCTAAATACCTTCACATGCCATAGTAGCACATGCATTTTTGTTTATATCTGTTACAGTAATATCATAGTTTTAAACTATTTATACAAAAAAAAAACCCTAAAATTTCAGGAACCGTAGACCAAAGACGAATTTTGTATATTTAAGAAGGATACCTGCAAGTGCGGTTGCATTTCCTATAAACATTGCCTTCATAATATCTAAAAACCATTAGCGTGATTAGTTCATAGGCGTATAAACTGAACGGGTAGTAAGATGCGGTCATAAGTAAAAAAAAAAGAAGATATATGAAGGTATGTATGCGAGAAATCTTTAATTATTCACAAAGTTTTTTTCAGGTAGACATTATCTTCCAGTAAATTCTGTTATCTTGTTTAGCTAGGTTTTTTACTTTCTCACTATCTTACAGGTAGAGAAAGTATTGTGATTGTCAAAAAAATCTCTAACTCGAGATTTTGATGAATCTCAACGTTTCAAGACTCCCTGAATCCGAAAAAGTGGTTTTTGAATTTCCGTCTGTCTCTCTGTATGTACCTCGGACTAGAGCCTAAACTATTTTACTGATTGAGCCAAAACTTGGTATTTAGGGCTTGCACAAGGTTACCCCGAGGTTTTTTTTGGAATTGGGCCTCTAACTCTCAAATTAAGGGTAATTTATTGAAGGTCAAAAAGAGAAAAAATCAATTTACTCAAAATTGGCTCAAACGATTTTGATTAAATTTCATTTCAAAACATTTATAAATATTCCAAACAAAATGGCTACTCTCAATATTACGGCAAAATGACTTTAAGGGCTCTAGTCTGATGAGTAAATTATTTTTTAATCATATCTCCTAAACTACTTGAGATATGAAATTACTTATCAGTGCAAATATGTAGATATATTTATAATACAAATATTTTATTCTAAATATATTTTTATAAAAACGGTAAATTTCAAACTATACGCAAATATACATATTTTTTAACTTTAATTTTTTAACACAGTAAAAAAATCTAACCTGAAATGTTGATGGATTTACGTCTCATGACTCCCCCCCCCCGAACACTAAAAAGTGGTCTTTGCAATGCCGTCTGTCTGTGTGTCTTTTTAACCCCAAAATTAAGAGTAGTTTAATAGAAAGCGAAAAGAGAAAAAGTCTATTTTATCAAAATCGGCTACAAAGATTTTGTTTAAAATTCGTATCTAGGTGTTGATTAAGATTATAAATTAACTGGCTAGTTTCATTTTCCCATGAAAATGACTTTTAGGATAATTTACAGAAGCGGAAATATCCGTATCTCTCCAATAATTAAAGATATTAAATAACTTCTCATTGCAAAACTGTAGTATTATTAAAAATAAAAAAACTTTTATATGAAACGAGGAAATGACTGAACAGATTTTGACAAACGAACATTCATTTAAAATATTAGGGAATCAGGATGCCGGTAAAAAATAGTGGCCTAAAACTAAAACCCAATTTTCCTAGCAAATTTTCCGTTTTTTCCTTCTGTGTGGGCAGTGGTTCATCTGTACAGTCATTCATTGTTTACATCACCATGGAAACCATGATTTGTGTATAGCTGTATATTGGTAAATAAAATATTTGTCTTTGTTTAAAAATAATATCAGCTCAATCTTTACTTGTGTAGTTTGGTGCAACGAATAGTTAGATATATATTTTTATAAAACCAACGGTTTGTGAGATATTGGCAAACACATTAATACAATTTTGTGAGCTTCGGTTGTAAAGAGTCACCACTTAAGTTTTAACGCATTAATTCTCTGATACCATAGAGTAATTAAATACAAGTAAGTCTCTCAAAAAGTTTCTTATTTTTTCCTTTAACCTCTTAGGAGAAATGTTTGTACAACAATGATCTACCTCCTTCATTTTAGATTCAATAGTCAATAAATATATATCTTTACTGGTTAAAATTTATAAATGAGGAATTTAATAGCGATGCAATGACCTGAAGATGTGGAACACCGAATAAAATGTCGAACATTTTAACCGGAAGTCTAAATTTTAATACGAAGTGTTGACCCTTGTTGGACCCAATATCGATCTTTTTTATTGGTCCAAACATACAAATGAGGACATTAATTCTTTAAAAATGAAATTATAAAATTTAAAACCGGGACTCAAAAGATGTTTTACACAAGTATAGTGAAATTTATTCTTGGGTTTGCTGGTGTATATTATTTCGTTTTCACATATTATATTACGAGTTTTGAGTAAGTATATCTATTTTTAAACAATAGAGCGAGAAAGTCCGTGCTGAGTTCCGTACCATTTATTTTTACTTTCTATTAGTTTCTTTCTTTTGAACTCTTTTCAGAAGAACAAGTTAAAGAAAACTAAAATGTTAACAAATTCTGAAACGACTCTTTTCTCTCAAAGATTTTCCTATATCGAAAGTTTCTAGCCAATAGTGACAATGGCATCAGTAATTGATTGATTTAAACTTTAAAATAAAATTAATATGGGAGCTAGTTTATATTTATAGGACAATTCACTCTAGTAATTGGTTCATTGTTCAATAATCCATTGTGTTTGAGTTCTTAGAGTATAGTTTAGTTAATAATCAAAAAAGTAAACAAATCAATTCTTTTTATAACCCGCCTTGGTGGCGTAGTTAGCTAACGCGCTAGTCGTGTTGAGCTCGACTGCCGAGGACGGGGAGATCGAGGCTCGAATCTCGGTCGGGTGAACTGGGGGGTTTTCTAAATGGTTTTCCACTCTCCCTCCACGCAAATGCGGGTTCACCTCCTCTCAATTCAACCTTCCCAATTCCTAATCCATTAGCGTAATTAGTACTTAAGCGTATAGCCCGAATGGTTAGTAAGACGCGGTGCTAAATAATAATAATAATAATTTATTATATTGCCATATAATTATAAGGAAGATTCAATGGAATGTAGTCCAGCTCAAATTGGTTTTATAATATAAAAAAATTATGGCTTGAGGAATTTCTAATTTTTTTAACCACGCGTATTATCTAAGTTTAAACATTTCTAGACAGTAATATAATTTTTGTTTTTTTACATTTTATGCATTATTAGAAATTAAATCTATTGCTCCATAGGTTTGTTAGTAAGATGTATATTTCTGTTTTGTGAAATCCGATGCCACACACACTAACACATACACCATTAGGTTGACTCAAACCAATAGAGCTACCACATAGAATTTGCAATTAATTAGAGCCAGACAAGAATACAGATGTAATCTAGGAAGAAGGGAGAGGGCCAACAATAGGCATATTATCTAATTAGCCACACGATTGCCTTCCGATAATTAGCACGACCTCTTTAGTACCCCACCTCGCCTGCTTCCGAATATAATTGGAGCCAATTATATCAACTGATTGCGGGAAGGGTAACATGTCTACAAGATCTTCTATTATTGAGACGTATTTTGACTGATGCAAACATATTTCGACGTAAGTGTATAGTATATTCTTGGATTATATAGTTTATTAAAGGGCATACAAAAAAATAAAGAAACCTGTAGAAGAGTAGCATAAAGCCCCGTCCAAACTAGAACAGAACAACGAACACGAACATGTTCGCGACAATTGTGGACGGTTTTCAAAACAGAACATTGTAACAAAATGTGTTCGTTTGCTCTGTTCCACTCCACGATCTGTCAGTTTTTGCCCGTCGCATCAAAGGATGTTCGTGTTCGGTCCTGGTCTAGTTTAGACACCTCCGCGAATATTTACGCCAACACTTCCCTGAACATACAGTCATTTGCTGGACAGTTGCAGAGTCGCACGTGTCTTTTGATTGTTGTAAGTAGGCCTACATATATGTTTGTCGAGTTTATTTTTTAGTGTGTGTGTCCTAGTCTTAAGGTTAGATTATAAGTCATAAGAAGCTACGACAGGTCTAGCAGGCCGGTAGTGGAAAATATATGTCTTGAATAAAATACTGACCTAGGACCACAGGCAGGCTGGAAACGGTAATGGATGTAAAGGAACAATATTTATAATTTGTATTGACAGATTTATTAAAATATAACTTCATAACGTTAAAGAAGTTTACCATTAAGTCATCTGTATTATAGCAATTTACTGCAGTAAATTTGTTATTAATAATTCACATACTTTAGCCAATTATGAAGGAGTCGAAGGCTTGGCGTAACAACTTCACAACTATTTAAAAAATGTTTTACAATTTGTTACAATTTGAAGCGATCACTAAACTTTCATAAATTACGACCTCACAGGATGAATAAAAAGCTTAAGAGGTCGAATGTTCGATATTATAATCCACTTCCTCGGTCGAATATTACAGAGCAAATATAACTTGATAGTAATAAAAATACCCGCCTTTTCACCCTAGTCACGTGATTCAACCCAGACAATGTGGGTACAGGAGCACCCCCCCGCGCAGATGTTGAGAACTTGAGGCCCGGCACAAGAGCTGTGAGGGAAGGATTCCCAATTAGCCTAATTACTAACACTATTACCTTCCGATAATTAGCGTAAGTTCGGGCGGTAACTCCTTGTGGCAGCGTTTCGCACTTTCTGCTGCTCGCCGGGCGTAGCTCTTTCGCTTTGTCATTATAATAATTAGTATGTGATTAGTCGGTACCGCCACCGAACAAGACTCACTCTTTACGAAGGTAATTTTTTAAAAACACACTCACACAAAAAAAAAAGATTGGTAATAGGAACTTTGTTTGCGTACTGTATTAAACAAGAGGAATCAGTATAGACGTACCAAGCAAACAAAAGTTGAAGATTTTCAATTTCAATAAAATATATTACAAATAAAATCCACCTAAAAAACCAGGCATAAGGATTATTTTTATTAAAAGGTTATTTATTAACTTTAAAAAATTGGTTTAATCCTACTTAACATGGTAAGCTAGTGTAACAGTATAGTTTCTTTTAAATCTACTAATCAAGTAAACAATGTTGAAGATGTTAAGTGTTTATAATAAAACGATGATATGTAATTTACATATGAAATATATATATTTTTTGTTCATATGTTTTAGCACAAGAGTATATAACGTGTTAATTGGATATATGTGTGTGATAAGGGTAGTTAAAGGAAATGTGCCAGAATAATTGGGGAAAATAAATAATAAAACTAGAATTATAATTATTATAGTATACAATTATCATATACAAATTTAACCCAACCCTCGGTATAAGCATGCTATGTTTAATTTCCTAGGGAAATGTTTATCTTGTGGTCTATCACGTGATAACAATCTAGACCAGTTTCCCAAACTATCTACAGTTTTTTCTCTTTATCACTGACTAATCTGGATGATACTGAAATAGCATAAACTTAATTATTAAAATACATATTTGTTTATTTCTACTAAACCAAATAGATATTCAGTAATATTCATTATAGTTGTAGTATGGAGAGATATGAATTTATAATATAAGGAACGTACTTGGATGTAACAATTACTTAAATTGATTGGTATAACTTCTTTGGTCAATTATTATTATTATTATTATTATTAGCACCGCGTCTTACTACCCATTCGGGCTATATGCACTTACGCTAATGTGTAATGGAAGGGTGATTGTGAGATGAAATGGAGGACCTACAGTTTAACGTGGAATCCGAACCACGGTGGAGGCCTGGCATTCCTCACATTCACAAGTTGTGATTAATACACGTCTTGTCAGAGGTGAAGGAAGGGTTTGGCAATCAGATAAATCTGTGCCGGGACCGAGGATTGAACCCCGGACTTTCAGCACAGAAGTCTGACACCTTACCCCTAGACCACCAGGTCACCCACCTTTGGTCAATTAAATCAAGATAAAATAAGAAACATAATGTGCAAGATAATTTATTTATGGAAAAACCTAATTGGTCATGAATTATGAAGTCAATTAAAACAGGTACAATAACATTTCTAAAAAATCATCAGTGAGATGGTTACAATAATAATGGTCTGAAATTATAAAACTAGCAGAAAACAGGAAAAGAAAAAAATCTCTGATAAAATATTTTAAGTAATGGCTAGTGGAAAATTGGCAATTGACTATATTGGAGTTATTAATACCTTACCTTGTCTTTTTTTTAACGTTTATACGGTATTAATAACTCCAATCTAGTCGATTGCCAATTTTCCACTAGTCTTTTTGCTATCAGCCAATCCTATAACCTGCCATTACTTAAAATATTTTATCATCTAAGATTTTTTCTTTTCCTGTTTTCTGCTAGTTTTATAATTTCAGACCATTATTATTGTAACCATCTCACTGATGATTTTTAGAAATGTTATTGTATCTGTTTTAATTGACTTCATAATTAATAAAAAAATTAGGTTTTTCCCTAAATAAACTATCTTGCACATTATGTTTCTTATTTTATCTCAATTTAATTGACCAAAGAAGCTATATCAATCAATTTAATTAATTGTAACATCCAAGTACGTTCCTTTTATTATAAATAGATATTTATTTTACCACACATTTTACTGGACTATTATTTTAAAGGATAATCATAGTTGATTATACATGTAGTATTTTACAACAAATTTTAAAATGTAAAATTTGAGAAAGCAAAAGTATTTTATTGAAATAACGCTATTTATATCTAAAACAGTTCAGATCAAATTAAAATGCTTTTGAGTTAGACTACCCCACAAAATGAAATTAATTACGTTACGAAATATAGGATGTTGCGTTCTGATTGTTTCAGTGGAATATTTATATCTGTATATAAATACAATTAGGGCCGATGCATGGTAAATTAAAGTGAGCAAAGAGTCAGGTAACGAAAGAGAGCGGGTATTTTCAATGTAATTAGTAAAAATTGCTTCAAAACTCCCTTAATTTTATTTTAAAATGCATATACATATTTTTGAAAACTTGGGCGGTAGTAAAATGGCTATTTGAGAGGGATAAGTCTCCCTACCTTTGATATTTCCAAAGTAGGCCTATATGGAAGTAATGACTTTAAACCATTCTAACTTTAGTTTTTAAAAACTTTACATAATTATTTCTGCTAGTTCAGAAGGGAATGCACCACTTACTAAATAGTTCATTTGGCTTTCATTTAAGGAATACATTCGAAAATTAATTAACATATCTATTTTTAAAATTATACAGCTGTATTTAATATAAAAATAAAGATGATAAAAAAAACTACATGGTGTGAGCCCACAAACAACCTATACGGATCTAGTGGCCGCCGCTGTTTGCGATTATAATGCTAACATTTGCTGGTAGATGATGTCGTCTGGTCAGCACAACGAGTCCTCCAACCATTCATCTCAGTTTTCTAGACCGACTTATTTATTCAAGTAACTCCTCATTTGTCCTCACGAGGCCGAGTTTGACCCAATTCCAGACCCATTGATTCACAATTTTAAAATGTATTTTAGGGCTTGTCCAAACTCATAAATATTACAAATTTCGTAATTTTATTGAAAAACTCAATTATTTACTAATAATAGTTTTGAATATATATATATATATATATATATATATATTAAAGGTTTCACTTTCCTAAAAATGTCAACATTACTAGTAGTTTTTAAATAATTCATCCAAAAAAATTTGTGTCCTACGAAAACTTTTAAGTGAAAGTTGCAGGGACGAATTTTCACATTTTATGTTAATGTAGTCTTTATATTTTTTAAATTTTAGACTAATTTCTGGTTTTTCCTCTTAGTTTATTTAATAGTGGTGCCTTGGAATTTTTTTTCCCGTTTGAAAATAAAACATTCTCCCCAAACTTAATGACCTAACAATTTTCTGAAAGAAGGTATCTTCCATCTACCCTGTAAGGTAACAAGCTTACCGTGCATTATTCCACTATGGTGTAGCTTATAAGATATGGCCATAATGTAATACTTCAAGGTAAGAGTGATACCTTTAAGCGTGAACTTCCAAGTACTTACCCTTATAATTGCCCTTACTCAATGCAATCAATTATTTTAAAATGTCTATACATGAAATATGTGGAGAGTTCAAATTTCTAAATTTGTGCGTTTGTTGTGCCACATTTTATTTTTTTAATTTCTTTTATTTACAAATGCTTTAGAACTTTGTTGAGTAATTCAATCAGTTTGTCAGTCAGTAACTAGGTAGGGTGGACTAGATGCCAAAATAAATTTTCTATGAATTTTTTTTACATAATATTAAATAATAATTTGGTTAAATCCTTACTAATTTTTTTTCTACAGTATTTTAATACATGCACTTTATCTGTCAAAATGTTTGCAAATGACGTTATCATTATTGTTACCAACTTGTTCTTTCTTTTATAAATACGG
>CABFWO010005887.1:11031-41298 GCA_902155825.1 Timema genevievae | reverse complement strand
TTTTTTTTTGTACTTTATAAAACTGAAATAATATTTATGTTGTATTTATGCCATAAATTAATTAAAGAGAGAAGCTCTCTCTCTGATTGGATTCCTTTCTCATTTAAATATTTTTCTTTACTTTGTAACAAAATATAATTTGAGTTGGATTTGTATGATTATGCTTAGTTGAATAAATCCCCTATGTCATCTTGTCTTTTCAAAACTTTGATGTGTATTTTTTGCAGCAAACTCTTATGTCAAATGCAACAAACTTGTAAGTCAACATTNCTAGCATTTTATTCATACAGCCACATTGTATGTCAGTTTTTATTTTATGCAGGGTTTGAAAATTATTTTTGTTATCATTTTCAAATAGTTTTTGAATAATAAAAATTAATTTAGTAATAATAAATTTACCTTTATTGATTTTCAAGATACTAACATGTTTTTTGGCTCTCCTGTAAAATTTACTTTTTTGACATACGAGGTTGCAGTTCAACACCATCGATATTCAAAACTAAGAGCAAGAAATATTCTTAAAAGGAGCACTGTTCGATATACAAAGAAATTAAAATAATATTAGTTATATATTAATTTAAACTTATCATACAACTCTAATCCTACAGAGGCATATATCTAGAATGACCAGAAGGGCAATGAGTTTAAACTAAAGGTGAATTTTGCAAAGTCAAAGGAAAATAAATAAATAAAAGTTATTTTAAAGTCCGAAACAGAGATTTTGAACCTAATAATAGATAATAATAGATTGCCGCGCATAACCGGGGGTGCCCAAGCATACAAATTTATACAATACATACCGTACGGTATCCAAATATATAACAACGTCTAAAAACCAATAAGCGCTCATATGACTTGGGAAGGAGCAATAAGGAACGAGATTCAAAAACATCGCCATGTAAGATAATGAAATATATCAAGTTATGTAGAGGAGAAGTTGATTGCCAGAATCGCGGCTACGTGTCACTGGGTCAACGAGCTACGGCGTGGACCTTAAGTCAGTATTTGTTTCGTATCCAGTTAATACGTCCTCTTTGATTATCGAATCAGTCTCAAGAAATGGGGCAGCAGTGCTAGTGTTGTAGTTATAGTGGATAAACGCTATATCCTAACTATTCGCTACCCCGTACCTCTTAGATTGGCCGTTAATAGAAGTTGTGTTGGAAGTATAAAAATATATTTATAATTATTTATTAATTGAAACATAGAATGGAGTATTGCGGTTTTACCAATTATTTTAATAATATTTTAATTTATATATATATTATACACAAACTATATCCATCAAGAACATATAATAACACAAAATGTTACCATAGTAATTCCATGACCACACTTAATGAACAATTTTGATCATGGAAATACCATGATCATATAAAATAAAATGAGTAGCCCATATGTAAAACCTGCTAAACGCGTGATGAACAATTTTAGGCAAATCTAGAAAAACTTATAGAAACCTACTCAAATGTGATGGATAGGTGAATTTTTAAAAAATTCACTAAAATAATTTTAAGATTATTTATCAAACCTCTAAAATATTTGATTATTAAAAAATCAGTTATGATGTTATTTTCTTTGCAGATAGCAGGTTTTGCAACTGTATTGTTCAGAAAGCACGTTTTGCAACTCTAGTGGTAGCCATTTTTATTTCGTATTTGTTTGCAAACCAAGCTATATAGATATTGTAGGCAATGTTTGTAGTGATAGTTCATAAAAAAACACTTTATAGATGAAAATAAAAATATTTATTGAGTAATGTCAGCATAATTTTAAAAAAAAACTTTGAAAGCACAACCTAATAAGGGGTTAGGCTATGTTTGTATCATCATATTCCATTATCTCAAAGTCCAAATGACCATCATCACCTGCTTCTACCTACATCCAAGCTTTGAGGAACAGGGTCCTGTTCTTCAAAGACATCAACGTAGAATTTCAAAGCTGGATTACTGTCCCATTCTTCCCCAAAGTGAAGGGCAAGAAGTCTTTTGGCATCCTTGATCTTATCTGGATTCACTACAACACCCCTTGGAACATTAGGGATGGCATCAGTCTTGAATTTTTTCCCCTTCTCGCAAAAACTCTTTGGTTTGTCAGTGCGAAAATGGTAAAAAGGCTCTCCTTGAACTAGTGCAGATTTATTGTTTTTGCTTCTTGTGATTAAAATTGTCTTCAATTTCTGAAATGGGAAATGCCATTGTCCAGGTTTTTTTAAGAATGTCATCTGAATAGGTCTTCCAATCTTTCACAGGAGAGTCTTTTCCTAGATGTGTTACTGTTTCATACCTTTTCATAACTTTCAAATATTCTTCTGGGTTTTCGATGACACTGAATGTGTTAAACTTTCTCTCTAGATTCCCAAATACCTGTCTTCTGGTGGGATGAATGAATGTCCTAGTATAGGGAATAGTACTTGAATCGTTTGAATATTACGAGATGCTTCAAATAGAAACCAGTGTAATAACATTCCTATCATTGTCTTATTTATATTTTGGCCACTACAGCCATTACAGAATAATCTGATTGTGGTGACGGTTTACAGGTTCATATTCAGAAAGTGGTGGTGAACAGCAGATGCTATCTGCTTAAAATCTTTGCTGAATTGGTTTTTCAGTCCATACGTAAGTAAAGTGTTGTCTTTGTTTTGTGAAGATTTGTATAATCCTTGGTAAATAGTAAAATTATACAGATACAGTTGTCTTGAATAGTATGCTGCCTGGTCAGGTATTTTTGGTAAGACGAGCTCTTTTTGACGATGAGTTCATTTTCTATCTCTTATAGCAATTTTCATTTTTTTAATCAGCTCGTTTATTGTGAGCTTTAAGCTGGAGTTTCCAATTCTTTTTTCGCAAGCTTACTCTTTTCAGCCGAAACCCTATTCTCAATAAGGGGACATTTCGAGCATTTGTCTACACATGGGCTGCTGAATGTAATATTGAAATGTTCATTGAAAATTGTTTCTGTAATAATCATATTTTACATGAAGATCTTCATTGGGGTATTGTCCTTTGTACATGGACCACATTTTTTGAATACTGAGGTCACTGTAAGTACTGGCGATTTGTATTGGTGCCACGACAATAATGGTTTTGCAGAGGTTTAAGTGATCGAATGTGGTTTTTCACAACCTCTCACTTCTGTTTGTATTTCTGTTATCTTTTATCACCACCTTGAGATTCAGGTGGCGTAATAACTTGCATAAGGAACTTTTGGCATAATCTGTTCATTCGATCTCTACCTACATGTAGGATGTCAAGAAATGCCTCCCTACAGACTCTCACACTTTTTACTACATTTTCTCTTTGCTTGGGTAAGTGAAAATGTGTATTCACTTGACGTCTACTTGCGGTACCTGCAGGTATACATCTTCTCTTTGGAGATGTAATAGAAACATGTTGAAGGGTGTAATTACTCTGCCATCCATGATCCAGTTGCTGATAGAATTTCTGGTGGATCCTTCTAACATCTTGCAAAGACAATTTCTTACATTGAAATTTTTCTTCCCGATGTCCACAGTTTGCTATGTTTCATAGACTGTAATTCTCACACGTATAATATTTTTCGGTCTAGCCCAACAAATAAGTGTTCAAAATTATTTCTTAGAAATACTGACAAAAATACATTTTTTTTGTTGCTAAGTTACGTTTCAATGTTTCAGGGCATCTTTTACTCTTCCTTGATCGTTCTGGTTCAGTCTCAGCAATATTTCCTATGTTATTATCACTATCTTTATCCATTTTTATTTCTTTGCATTCAAATAAACACCAATAATACAATATTCTGGAGAAAAGTAGTGACAGCCTTACAATAACATTAATGAGCTCACAATAAGGTTAGGATAATTCGAGCGAGAATGAACCAATTGCAGGTAGAATTTCAGTCGATTTTCTAAACTAAGTGGTAGAGCCAGCCTAATGATTTACATTAGATTGCTACACAGTATCAAAAATAATTTATGTGCTATCTTTATCTATTGTAATGGAGATGAAAATATCAGGTTTTGCAAATTTAACTCAAAGAAGGTGCTAGGTAATTTGAATATAGCAGCTTTTGTAAAATTAATCATTGCACCGTACATTTAACAGGTTATGCAAACTTATAGGTTTTGTATTCCGATTCAAAGGCAATTATAGCTCGTTTTGAAACCTGAAACCTAGTGGGATTTGAAGAACATGTAATAAAGAATCAAGTAATACCCAAATACCATTTTCGACATTTTATGCATATAGCAGGCTTATTGTATGTATAGTCTACATATAAATGGACAGCCATTACACTTCTCCTTATTTTAAATTTGCCTCTTCCTAGGGTAGGATTCTCTCAGCGCATTTTGCGTCTTGCGTCTGCGACCGCAGAAGTGGGGTGGTGAATCGCAGACGCGGGAAACAATGTTACCCTAGATGGGTCTCTTTGTCGCCAGTCGTGAGTAATTTTATGTGTAATACTGATCTTTTCTCAGTTATCGGAGTTTTTCAATTGTATTGTTTTAATGTTTCATGTTATTTTGTTTTTTGGAATTGTGTGGATAAAAAATACTAACTTGATCGACCAATTATTCCTGAGATCTCTTTCCATGTGTTGTCCTTCACATGTTGGTCCCAGTATACTGGCAAAAATATGTCAAAAATTGATGGGTGCTTTTCCACCCCTTACAATTAAATTTTTGTCTTCTTCTGTGGAGAAATTTTGGAGCATTTTTGAAACCAGCCCAATCAAACATAAAACTGTGACATGGACTGAGGACCCCATTCCATTAATGTATTTAAATGTTCCTAAATTGTAAGCACCACCTTAATTATTATCACTGTAAGCTTAGACCGACTGGGACCTAAGATTTCCTCAAATGGCGCGGTTCCTTTGAACAACTTTTTCTTTTAAGTACGGTATTTGTTGTAAACAACTCCTATTTATTTCCTGTGTCGGCAAGCAATTATGACAAAACTAAAAGCAGTGTGGACGGAAACGCAATATAAAGACGCTGGACGCGCACTCTGGTCGTCAGTCGCAGAAGCCTCGAAGGAACTGGCCGAATAACAAACTATGGAAACTGGTCCGGTCACTGGTCGCAGACTCGAGACACGAGACGCGAAACGCGCCGAGGGAATATGAAGAAGTCCCAAACCAAGTGTTCTGCAATTAGGAAATCTCGTTGTCGTTGAGTTTACAATGCAGAATATTAATTAATTGATTCTCTAAACCCAAATTTTTCCTGTACTGCCTCGCGAAAAAATGAGTCTTCGTTAGCGGTGTTTCCTTCAGCTCCTGAATTTGGTATACTCGATGTTTATTCAGCAGTAGTTGTATTGTCCCATCAATCACTGTTGGGCAGTGGTTGGACAGTCATCCATAGATGGGGCTCCAATCAAGATACTTCTCCATGTTTTAGGTGTTTGTTTATCTTCCAGTATTCCTAAGGTTAAACCACTTCCAATGCTTCATGAGTGGACAATATCATGGACCCTTGTCTCTTATTCTATATGTGTTGGATAATTTGTTGCTTGCCACCAACCTGGAGAGTTTTAAGGAACTATAATTTCCCCTTGGGTTGTTGTTGGGGAATCTCCACTTAGTTCTATTTCTCTCTCATCTTTACACTGGTTTTGATGTCATTCCTTCCAGAATAAAGGGGGGGCATTTAATTATTTCTTCTCTTTTAATGTCATTACTGCACCGAGCTGGTAGCTAACCTGGTTTTCAACTAGATCGTTCCTGTTTTTGGGCCTGAGCTTAGTACGGAATACTAGTACTTATTTCCAGATGATCATGGTGCACAACCTGTCTTTTATGTTTGTACACAAGATTTTATAATATGTGTTACGTACGTTCAAACATAATAAGACGGGTTGTGAAACACCTTTCATTCTAACGTTGATTCATGATTCTCCATTCCATACCATCCTTGCAAACTCCGGAAGCGTGCTTAGCACATTACCTTGATACCTGGATGAAAGTAGTGCCGCTAAGGGGGTCGCGGCTCCCAATGGTCATCAATCCACCGTTGCACCTGGTCGTGGAACTTCACCAACATACCCACGAGAGCTGCCGTGTGAACCGACTGTGTCAAGGTTAATGCAATACCCCAAGAAAATCTTGTCATCAGCTTACGATCAAGCTATGGGTTGCTCTAATTTAACCAGGCATTGACAAAAGTTAATTGTGATAAACTTCCATTGTGGGGGGTCCCAGCTGAGAGTTATTTTTATGTCTTTTTACATTTCTGGAAGTAAATGTTATTGTAGGCGATGCCAGAATGTGTCTTGCCTTAATTATTAATGAATAGTTACGAGTGTTATGTATGGGAGGATTCGTTCTTATTGTATATCCTTGAATACTATATTTTTAATATATTTATCTGCGTCCTTTTCGCAGGGCGTTGCAATAAGTTTTGGTAGTTGAAGACATTATTATTGCTTCGTGTACTGCCAGCGGGCGATTACTCTTTTCAGATTGTTTTGTAAACATGGCCTTAAGCTAGCATTTTACCCGAGTCACCACACTGCCTGTATAAATTATGTTTATTCTTTTGGTTTCATATACTTTAAATTTTCCTGTTATTGAATAAAACTAAAGTTGTTAACGTATCTCCTTCTTTCTTCTCCGTTTAGAAACTTGCACGGAAGTCCTTTAAAGCGGAGTTAAACCCTCAACATTTCTTATAGTCTAATTCATTTGGTCTGATTTCAAATAAACCTATACCTATTTTCAACCTAGAAATGGATCATTTAGGGTTCTAAGCTATTGTGTTAGTAGTGATATGTTTGAAACTTTTGTTTTGTCCTATATGGGAGCACATTCTGAACCGTGGACACATTTCTCAAACAATTTATTTTAAATTATTTTTTGCTGAGTCCTAAATAAATATATGCTCTATCTCAAACCTCCCTTTCATCGGACAGCCAAACTAACTGAGCTTGACATTTAGACGTGTGAGATCCAAAATGGATCTAAGATTTTTATAACCTATCTTAGCAAATATTAATATATGGACCCAGAAAGGAGTTAAACGCCAATCACCCTTCAATAACGTCTGCTTGTAAATGTAGCATGTGAATCTAGCACCTTAGACAACATAGTTGTTTCTTCGAGTTAGACACATATTAAGTTTGAGTATGACAACTTTTTGTTCGCCCTATTTTACAACTCACCCCGGTTATCCACGATCTTACACTAATAACATTGGTAAGAGAAAAGTGGAGTGGTCTCTGATTTGAATCTCGGCTTGTAATGTTCGGAGTCAATTGAAATTATAAATTATCAGTCGCAACTAGTTTGAGTGTAAGCAGTAGCTTCCAAAATAGTTGGTGTTGCAGTGTGCGTTACAGACTCTAACTCGGAAGGCCAGGGCTCAATTCTGGCAGGATGCACATGGGAATCAATTTTCCCATTAATGTTTATTGTCCTCTCTCCAGGAAAATAAATATTCATCTTCTAAAAAGTCATTGTAAGCCTGTTTTATTTTAATTAGTCGGTTTAAGTGGTGGAAATTAAAAATGAACAGTGAGACACCTGTTACTCAAATTAGTATCCTTGATTGACCCTGAAAAGTAACAGGCTTACCTTACATAGTTCCACAATGGCTCAGTCTATAATATAGGGCCATAATGTAATACGTCAAGCTAAGAGTGAGAGGTGGGGTGGTCATGGAGTGTGAATGTGTGATGGCGGGCGTCCACAACACTTTAGTTGGCAGACTTGAAGAAACAAGTCTCTGATGAGAGGATAGTGTCAGAATGTATGTGAAGAAGGCTAAATGTCCAGGTAAGGATATATCAGTATCTCAGGATATGATTGAATGGCGAACTTACGATCTGGCGATCATATACATGATAGGTCACTATTAATAATATTGCAATAGCTCTCCCCTCTGTTAACTGGCCTGTTGACAGCCGAGCCATTTCTCCATACTGTGTCACATGGCACGGACCTCGAGTATTAGAGACAGGGATTGTTCAGCATCACTGATTTAGTATCGGCGATATTTCTTGGATGGGCGGCTATGCGTTAGTAAAATATGTTTCTCTCTGTTATTTTTGAAAAGTGGCACGGGGAAGGGGGGGGGGTTCTGAAGTTGTCCTATTCTATAAAATAATATCAATACTAGGGCCTAAGCCACTTTTAGCTCAGATAAGATCAGTTGGATGGAAGAATGCGTGATTTTGGAAGCTCTCAAGTAAAACTCAGCAGGTTTTTTTTATCAGAAAAAAAGATGTAAAATACATATTACAAACATTTTCTAGTACTATCAGGAGCGTATACAGTTTTTTTTGGAGGGGATATAACATCAAATTTCGGCAGAGAGACATAATCATCCAGGTTGTGACTGTATATAACAGGGAGTCGAAATGGAACCAGAACCGATATAAGAAATTAAGTTATTTTTAAGGAACCAGAAACCGACCAGGATTCACAAAATTAAATTGCTTAACACCAGAACTGGAATCGGTAAGTCAATGAAAGTTCTTACGACATCATACACATTCTGAAAGAGCCTGGAATCGAACCCGGGACATCTGGATCTGTAGGAACGCTGACCAATAAACCACAAAGGCGGTCTTTTTATTAATTTTTAAAGTTCTGGCAAACAAAAATAAAATAAAATGAGCTCCTGCTCCAATGGCCCCTAGATTTTAAATAAATTGACCAACTACCGAGCTTTTGAATTATTTGTATTTTACTCAAATAACTCGTTTTGTAGTAAATCGTGTTTTAATATTATGTTCTATTTACAAATAATCTAATGATACTTTAAAGTAGTAAGTATAAACTTTAAAGAAATGGAACCAGCACTGAAACCTTTAAAATTTGTTTCAGAGAACCGTATCAGTAACCAGACCCGATAAGTGTTTCGGTTCGACTCCCTGATACATAATAATCCTGGAGAGAGTGTTATCCCGCAACAGCAGACGCTGACATCAGTGCTGGACTGGACGGTTTTAACAATATTTATTTACATTATTGACGATTTTATATTTAATTTACATTTTCATCAAAGGGGGGATGCGTCTCGCTACTGCCACTCTCTATTTTTTCTAGTTCTTCGCATACTTACTCTAGTGAGATAGGAAGAACAGCTGTAGAACTGAGATCAAATGTACCAGCATTTTGGGGGTGTAGAATGGGCAACAATTGATTGAAAACCACTGGAAATTGAGCTCTCAGCTTCACCCCACCAACAGACCAGAGCAGATGAGACTAGCATCCACATTTGTGTGCCACCAGGGAAGGTTCTAATATTTATGTTACTGTATTTTTTGAACAAGATGGAGTAACTTCTATATTTAAATAATCATTCATTTGTAACATAGCTTGGGGGTCGTGGGCCATTCAAACCACAACGGCTAGGCCTAAACTGTAAGTCATTTTAAGGATATTGGGATGTGCTAAGCAGTTTAAGTTCTGCTTAAGGCGGCTGGTCTGGTCAGTGAGAAAGTATCAATCACTGTCATATCACACAGCTTAAAGTACATTAATATGTGTCGTTCTCTGGAAATACTTCTCTAGTATGTCTAAGCTTACACTCCATTTCGCCCTTCCCATACAATCAATCTTTGTCATGTCAATAATAAGGAAAGGAAATAAAACTACCAAACTTCTTATCCCAAGGTAAAGAGGGAAGCGCGCTGGTATTTCTCAAATATTCTAACATTTTCTGTGGCGAGCCTATACAAAATTATTGTATTTGTTAGATAAAGGCTGAATATAGGGCCCTTTTTCATCAAGACAAATCAAATAGCTCCACAAATGTGCTTTAATAGTTGATTCAAATGAGCTTCTATCACATTTTCACAAATTATCTCTATTGATAAAACTCCAAATATGGAGTTGTTAAGAAAAAAGAGCTTTATTGTAATCATTTGACTTTATTTTGGCATGAAGCATATTTTGAAATAAGGCATCGTAGAATTGAATATTGAGTTAGAGCTGAACGTTTGCGTGACAATTTCTCGCTTACCGAGGTGGCACACTCTAAATAAATGACTACCTTGTGAAGTTTTTGAAGTGATGAAAGAATCATTTTTCTAAAATTCTCCTTTTACTGACGTTGACAAAATCAGCTGCCTCCCAAAAACAAAACTACATACAAATATATGGTATGGCCATCTCTATTCTTGTGACATTTTTATTGTAGACGCTTTATACATACTTAAAAATATCACATAATATAAAGTAAATCGATATAGGTAGCCATTTATCAACTATACTATTTAATTGCACGTTTCCACAATTAAAAAAAACACAAATTAAAGCCATACATGACAAAAATAGATTCAGGTTGTTCGAAAACAAGGCACCTAGGAAGATGTTTGGTCCAAAAAGGGGATGAAGAAGCTGGGGAGTGGAGCACATGATCCTGTACTAATCACAAGACACTGTTAGGATAATCAAATATCGCAAATTATGGTGGGAAGGACATGCAGCGGGAACGGGAGATTCTAGAACCTTGTTCAGGGTACTTACTGGCAAACCCAATGGGGAGAGACCATTGGGAAGATCTAGCAGGAGATCGGAGGATAAAATTAGAATGGAGCTGAAAGAGATAGAGTGTAATGAGGTGGACTGCATAGAACTAGCTCAAGATAGATATAGGGTGTAATGAGGTGGACTAGATAGAACTAGCTCTAGATAGGGATAGGGTGTAGTGAGGTGGACTGGATAGAACTAGCTCAAGATAGATATAGGGTGTAATGAGGTGGACTAGATAGAACTAGCTCAAGATAGAGATAGGTTGTAGTGAGGTGGACTGGATAGAACTAGCTCAAGATAGGAATACGTAGCATACTTTTATAAATGTGTCAGTAAATTCTCAAATTTCTAATGCAATGGGGCAAGTAAGTGGTAAGACTAAAGACATAGGCCTATATTTCTATAACACAAACCATTATATTTTTTAATGTGTGATACATAATTAAAATTATCAAATACGTTTTCAAAAGCTGGGTTTGCCCGGGATCAATTGTACGACTTAAGACCGCATCAGTAGTGGGAGTTAATGGTAGAAAAACTCATGACTATTACGGATGGTGATCGTGTATTATCCGGCAGGTTGGGAAACTCATGACTCTTACGGACGGTGATCGTATATTATCCAGCAGGTTGGGAAACTCACGACTCCTGCGGGCGGTGATCGTATATTATCCGGCAGGTTGGGAAACTCACGACTCTTACGGACGGTGATCGTATATTATCCGGCAGGTTGGGAAACTTACGACTCTTACGGATGGTGATCGTATATTATCCGGCAGGTTGGGAAACTCACGACTCTTACGGACGGTGATCGTATATTATCCAGCAGGTTGGGAAACTCACGACTCCTGCGGGCGGTGATCGTATATTATCCGGCAGGTTGGGAAACTCACGACTCTTACGGACGGTGATCGTATATTATCCGGCAGGTTGGGAAACTCACGACTCTTACGGACGGTGATCGTATATTATCCGGCAGGTTGGGAAACTCACGACTCTTACGGACGGTGATCGTATATTATCTAGCAGGTTGGGAAACTCATGACTCTTACGGACGGTGATCGTATATTATCCGGCAGGTTGGGAAACTCACGACTTCTTCAGTAATGTACTGTACATTCGTCTGAGCGTAGACCTGTCCCAAGTGTGTTCGTTGTGACAAATTGAAACCGAGGCTGAGAAAGTACTCATTGGGACCAGCCAGAGTCTCGACTAGCCTGGTCAAGAAATATACAATTGACCTTGTGTTACACCCCTCTCTCCAACTTTTCCTTACGACCACAGATAACTTAAAGGAAGGGGGAGGGTTGCAAGCTACATATATACAAAGGACATTAAATGCAAGATTAAATAAAATTACTATATACGGTTTGTTCAAAGCAAAAACAAAGCAGAGTTCTATTACATGGTCTCAATAATCGTACTGAGTTCTGTGGAAAATCATAATAGAAACAAACAGTCATTTAGCGCAGTTCATTAGAGAGAAACTTCCCTCATACTTGACATCTCTAACAATCAGATGGGCTAGTCTTTAAGAGACAAACAACCCATCGTGTTGAAAAGAGTACATTACTAAAGTTTATATAAGGGCCTTATGGGCCTTATTATATTGTTTAAAAGGCGTCTGAATTACAACAACTAAAGCAGACTTCAACAATTTTAATAATAAATATAAGGTATATTTATTAGATATTTTTAAAATACGCGAGAGTTTGGCTGACAGACATTAGTCTAACTCCCGCGGGACTATCTGATTTATACTTTCAGTTTAGGTACTCTCATTTACATGCGAACTCAAAGTAAATAAACTACTATAAACGAGACAACTGAATTGTATCCATTCTGAATGGTATCCATTCAGACATTTTCTTAAACAAGCACCACAAATAAAAAGTCTGATTTGTATCCATTCTCATAATATCCACAAAATCCTGAATTGTATCCATTCTGAATGGTATCCATTCAGACAGTTTTCAAATAAACGACTTTAACAAAAATCCTGATTTGTATCCACTGTAATTATTTGCATTATATCCACAAAATCCTGAATTGTATTCATTCTGAATGGTATCCATTCAGACATTTTCTTAAACAAGCACCACAAATAAAAAGTCTGATTTGTATCCATTATCATAATATCCACAAAATCCTGAATTGTATCCATTCTGAATGGTATCCATTCAGACAGTTTTCAAATAAACGACTTTAACAAAAATCCTGATTTGTATCCATTGTAATTATTTGCATTATATCCACAAAATCCTGAATTGTATCCATTCTGAATGGTATCCATTCAGACATTTTCTTAAACAAGTATCACAAATAAAAAGTCTGATTTGTATCCATTATCATAATACCCACTAAAATCCTGAATTGTATCAATTTAATTGGGGTGCCACTTGTCTGATAGATGGCAGCAGCTGAGACTCTCCGTAACTCATTCCGTGTTTACTAGAGAGCAGCACTATCACTAAGTTAATATATATACAAAATTATAAATACTTAATCGTGTTTCTTATAAAATAATAATAAAAGGGTACTTTACAAATGATTGGTTTTTAAAAATAATTATGATCTAGTTTAAAATTGGTATATGGGGAAGCATTACATAAAATCAATATTTTAAATAGTTTGAAACATGAAATATTTCAGGATCCTGAAATTTCCTAAAAAAATGTGTTGACCTCTGAAAAGTTAAGTTTTGTTCGGGTGGGTTCGTTTATAATACTAAAAATTATAACTATTGGCTTTTAAATACTTTGGTGCCATGTTGTGACATTCTTCGAATATTCATGTTATAAATAATTACGTTCTTCTGTGATTGATGAGAGTTTTGTTGATTTGTTTGGATTATATATAATTTATTTTACAATATTAATTTTGTTATCATTTGAGATTTGTTTTGTTTTTGTGTTTAGGGATGGCAAAAAATATAAAACTTGTCATATGATGAAAAAGAAATACAATGAATCCTGCTCTCTTTATATACCTACTATTATAGAAATAAATATAAGTCCTTAACTTATATGTTTACTGGTACATAATTACTTTTAACCATTGTCTCAATAATTCCCTTCAAATCACAAGAATAATTTTATTATTTAACAGTTAAAAGAAATGATTTTGATTTTTAAACACTGACCTCCATCTCGTTTCACTTCAGATGGGTAAATGGCTAGGCATATCTACTTAGAGTAGGCCTAATGGGAATAAATTCACATTGTCTGAACATATAAGTTTAGCTGTTGTGGAGAGTGGGAAATATAACACTAATTTTTAGTGGGTTTCAATAAAAATTAACAAAAATTAGCACAAAAAATTTAGGCCTTTGTTCAAGTTGAGTATGATAGCCTATAAATAAGGATTCTTAATCCAACTTCAACCTAGGTAGCCCTACATTATATATAATCTGTGCTTTTGATACAGATTTTGATTTGGGCCCTAGAGTGCCTTAGAAAAGTGAGTAAAGCAAGATTTTTCTTTAAAAAAATATGTTTTTCCCATGTTTTGGTCAAATTGCTCAGATCTGTAGGGCCTAGGCTTATGCACATTTATATGGTCGGTTAGAAACTTAAGTTTACTATCAGAACCTGGCTTTATGCTCTTGACACTAATTCTGGTTTGGCCCCTGGGGTGCCTTAAAGATATGTGTAAAGTAAGCATTTTCTTAAAAATTTATTATCTTCCCCAATTTTGGTTCAAATTGCTCGGATATGTAGGGTCTAGACCTATGAACACTTATATGTTTGAATAAATAATTGATTTTACTATCAGGGCCCTGCTTTGTGCTGTTAACATTAATTTTGCTTCGGGCCCTGGAGCGCCTTAAAAGTGTGAGTAAAACATGATTTTTCTTAAAAATAATATGTTTCTCACCATAGTTTGATCAAATTGCTCAGATCTATAGGGTCTAGGTTTATACACACTTATATTGTTGTATAGAGAATTGATTTTACTATCAGTGCCCCGTTTTGTACTTTTGACACAAATGGTTTGGGTCTAGGAGGCAAAATGTGTTTAATGCAAGATTTTCCCTCACGTTTGGTTAAAATTTATATAAATAGGGGAGGTCAGGCTAATATGAGCAGGTGTGATATATGAGCAAACCCGTCTGAAACTCTCCCCTTGGCAAGTATGTGCTGCCACTTTACTGAAGAACGTTCAATTCCAACATAGCAACATAGACGGAAGTGTACGGTGATAATAAAAGAATCACAGCGTCCTGTATTTATCAGTTTATGAAAAGGTACGTTTAAAATTAAGTTACTAAAATGTTTCCCATAGTTTGTATAAGCAACAGGGACTACATTTATCTTTGGTTTGGTTGTTATTTAAGCTCAAATGTAACATAAAACCTACTCATTGCATCCCTTGAAAGAAATTAAAGTGAACATCTTACCACAACGAATAAGATGGCTGAAAAGGCGAAATGGCCCCAGTTGTTTATATGAGCAGAGGTGCTCAAAATACCCTGATCTTTTTTAAATTGTGAATTTTTACACTTTTCGCGGTGTCTACAGCTACATCATGCTTAAGATAGTCAAAATAATATCTACCAGAAGAATGGCTCATTCTATTATATTCACGGATAGTCCTCACAAAAATAGCGTCGAGAATGCCAAGAAACATGTGTTATCAGTACCAGAAAAAAGAGCAATAAAGTCTTCAAATTCATCATCTGCTAAGAAGTTAAGAGATGTAGAAGATGCAGAGTGCATTGTCTGTGGGGATCTATTTTTCACAACAGGTGGTGATTGGGTACAGTGCCAATCATGCAAAAAATGGGCTCACGTCGAGTGCAATGGTGTTTTTAAACAACAGAAGCGTTACATTTGCGACCTTTGTTCAGACTAGCAAAATAGGCCTATCAAGACAGAAGTTGAATATAAGTAGGTATTGGTTTGTGCTTGTAGGATACTAAGAGAGTAATTACTATATGTTATATCTTTACCACTATTTCCATGTGTGTATATGGCCTATTGAGTATTTCTGTCTGATATTTAAATTATAGTTGTATGTGTATATCAAATTATAACACGATGCTCATATTTTCCTCCTATGCTTTTAATATGAGCACTTGCAGCTTCTTAATTATTATTTTTTCTAGACTAAAATGATTAAAATATCATTAATATTTATTTTATTTTGTAGACCTAATTGAAGGATCAATTGAATAAAATAATATTAATTTTGGATAGCCATACTGTTTCTTATGAAATAACAGATTTTCTTAAGGTGCTCATAATTGCCTGACTTCCCCTATTGATTAAAATAGGATTCTTTAATGCAGATAATTTGTAATATTCTTTTTTGGGCCTTAAAATGTCTAAATTTTATATACATGTTGATATAAAATAGGATGCCGTTTGTAAAATTAATTTTTTGTTCTTAAAAGGTCTTTAATGCATATTATGGTTGTAATTTTTTTTAGCTATAGAAACGCATTCTTTAAGATTCATGTTAAAATTCATGTAGCTATTAGACGTTTCAACTGTCTAATTTAGTAACATATTTATTTGGTTGCAGGCCTGCGTATTACCCTAAACTCCCTAAAATAAACGTTTATGCATTGACAGCTATAATATAAATGAATGGACACCTGTGGCTAAAATTTTCGAAATGTCATCTGCACACCATTGTGTAAGAGAGAAGCAAATTTTGAGTATCTATTTTTCTCCTAAACACATACAATGTGGCATTTCGACATCGTTCGCTAATTTTTTATGAATATACTAGATATATCAATGTATGATTAGTTAAACGAAATAGATCTGCTAATAAAAGGTTTGAAGAGCCTAACTAAGTTCAACACTCATGACTTGTTTCTTTAAATAAGTCAATTTACGCTAAAAATAGTAATACTTTCTATAAGCCTATAGCCTATATGTTTGTTTGAACGTTAAGATTTCTACACAAAGATTTCACTAGAACAAAAGTAATCAGGTTTTTAGCAACTTTATTTAATTATAGTTATCAAACATTAAATATAATATGGTTTCTGAAAGTAATATACAAGCTGAGAGCCAATTTAAATATATTTTAATAAATGTTAATACTCGCGTCTTACAAGCCCTTATAACCTAAATGATAGTTTGAATGTAAAATTACTACACAGAGTTTGTTATTCAAACACGTGTAATTCAGAATTAAATAGCCTAAGTTATTATTTATGCTTTTATTGAGAATTACTCAATCTAGATTTCATATTTCAAACATTGAGAAACGACACCTGGACACGGGAATCGAACCCGGGACCTTTGGCTTATTAAGCCAATGCTCTAACCACTGAGCTATCCCGGATTCGTCCCGAGTCCATGATCATTCTTCACTCATATTTTAAGGCAGAGTCTATGATGGACTTGGTGGAAATCGTCGGCTACAAATATGTGATTATAATAATATCACAAGCTGTCAAATAACGCAGACATCTGCGACTCGGTAGTTGGCATATTTCTGCCATTTGTACAACTATTAAATTGTACGGGATTGAATATTAAGAATTAAATAGCCTAAGCTAATATTTATGCTTTTTTAAATGTGAATTACTCTATCTAGATATCATATTCTGAAAATTGAAAAATGACACCTGAATCCTGGATAGCTCAGTGGATAGCGCATTGGCGTACTAAGCCAAAATTCCGAGTTCTATTCCCGTATCCAGGTGTCATTTTTCAATTTTCAGAACGTTGTAATTCAGTTTTAAGCTACCTTATTTCATTATAAATATCGAACATTAAATTTAATATGGCTTCTGGAAGCAATAAGCTATACAAGCTAAGAGCCAACTTTATATATATTATAATATTGCAGGTAATACTTCATACAAACCTATAACCTAAATGATAATAGGAATGTAAAACTATTACACAAAGTTCAAAATTCAAAAGAATTTAATTCAGTTTTAAGCGACCTTTTTTTTCTTTTTAGTTATTAAATTTTAAATATAATATTGTTTCTGAAACCATTATATAAGCTAAAACCAATTTTAAATATATTATTATAGTATTGGCAAAACGTAGATAACATGGGTGTTAGCTACATATCTTTATATATTAAAGATTTAATTCTTATTTGTACAATATTACCTTTAAAATCGAATTGTATATCCTTTAATGTAAATGGCGCCAGTCGTGTTGAGCTCGACTGCCGAGGTACGGGGAGATCGAGGTTCGAATCTCGGTCGGGTGAACTGAGGAGGGTTTTTCCTAAATGGTTTTCCACTCTCCCTCCACGCAAATGAGGGTTCACTTCCTCTGAATTCAACCTTCCCAATTCCTAACCTATTAGTGTAATTAGTACTTAAGCATATAACCCGAACGGGTGCTAAGTATTATTATTATTATTATTATTATTTAATGTAAATGTGTCCTCAGTCAAGTGGGGTATAATACATTAATACTTCACTATTTAAAAAAATATTCACAAGATACATGATTTTGCAAAATAACATTGAAATAAACCTTTAAATTTGTCCCCTCTCTAGAAAGCAGATGACAAACTTTAGCGTCACGATTTGGTCCATTGCAAGGGGTGTGTTTATGTCCATCCAGTTTAGTATAGAGATCACTGCGTTTAAGTAGGTGTGGAATAGTTCAACACCATCTTTTAATTAAACGTTTGGACACGCAAAACTATCAGCCACTCTAAGCAAGTAAGTTATACTGTATTTCACACAAGGCATGGCTATAAAGAAACAATGTTTTTGTAATTGTATGCTTTTAATCTTCATAGGGTTGTGTTGAAGTGTTATATCCTACTATTTAAAGATAATTTCATCAATTTATAATGTAGGGCTACCTGGGTTGAAGTTGAATTAAGAAACCTTATTTATAGGCTCTCATACTCAACTTGAACACAGGCCTAAATTTTTTGTGCTAATTTTTGTTAATTTTTATTGAAACCCACTAAAAATTAGTGTTATATTTCCCACTCTCCACAACAGCTTAACTTATATGTTCAGACAATGTGAATTTATTCCCATTAGGCCTACTATAAGTAGATATGCCGGCCATTTACCCATCTGAAGTGAAACGAGATGGAGGTCAGTGTTTAAAAATCAAAATCATTTCTTTTAACTGTTAAATAATAAAATTATTCTTGTGATTTGAAGGGAATTATTGAGACAATGGTTAAAAGTAATTATGTACCAGTAAACATATAAGTTAAGGACTTATATTTATTTCTATAATAGTAGGTATATAAAGAGAGCAGGATTCATTGTATTTCTTTTTCATCATATGACAAGTTTTATATTTTTTGCCATCCCTAAACACAAAAACAAAACAAATCTCAAATGATAACAAAATTAATATTGTAAAATAAATTATATATAATCCAAACAAATCAACAAAACTCTCATCAATCACAGAAGAACGTAATTATTTATAACATGAATATTCAAAGAATGTCACAACATAGCACCAAAGTATTTAAAAGCCAATAGTTATAATTTTTAGTATTATAAACGAACCCACCCGAACAAAACTTAACTTTTCAGAGGTCAACACATTTTTTTAGGAAATTTCAGGATCCTGAAATATTACATGTTTCAAACTATTTAAAATATTGATTTTATGTAATGCTTCCCCATATACCAATTTTAAACTAGATCATAATTATTTTTAAAAACCAATCATTTGTAAAGTACCCTTTTATTATTATTTTAAAAGAAACACGATTAAGTATTTATAATTTTGTATATATATTAACTTAGTGATAGTGCTGCTCTCTAGTAAACACGGAATGAGTTACGGAGAGTTTCAGCTGCTGCCATCTATCAGACAAGTGACACCACAATTAAATTTATACAATTCAGGATTTTAGTGGGTATTATGATAATGGATACAAATCAGACTTTTTATTTGTGGTGCTTGTTTAAGAAAATGTCTGAATAGATACCATTCAGAATGGTTACAATTCAGGATTTTGTGGATATAATGCAAATAATTACAGTGGATACAAATCAGGATTTTTGTTAAAGTCGTTTATTTGAAAACTGTCTGAATGGATACCATTCAGAATGGATACAATTCAGGATTTTGTGGATATTATGAGAATGGATACAAATAAGACTTTTTATTTGTGGTGCTTGTTCAAGAAAATGTCTGAATGGATACCATTCAGAATGGATACAATTCAGCTCCCCCCTATAAACAAGGTCTAGCGAAAACATTTAAACAATGTTCAACTATAAAATTAATCACTAATTTTATTTTTATCTGGCATACAGTTTACGTTACATAGTTAAATTTTATATGGATTCATCATAACAAAAGAAATCAAAACATTATTATTAGCAACATTATTTCAAAATGAAATATTGATAATCGTGTCCAATACAAAAATTATCATAAAGTTATGATTATTTAAAAGATCAAAATAAACAGCTGACTCTAGCGCCCAAGTGGCGACAGACAAAATAAAAATAGAGTTTCATATTATAGTTTAATATTTGGTAAAGAAAATTGAAGTGCAAAAATTACAACGCCCTACACGGCTTATACAAAAAGTTAATGTTTTAATTATAGAGTTCAAAATATACGTCGCCATAGTTTACGTTCGTAGTCTATCATGGATTATCCTGACATAGTCTTGGTCCAAGGACTATGTTCCTCCATCCAGTGTCGATTGAATAGTCATTTTAACAATACGTTGTCATCACTTTAAATAGGGTTTTTCATAGCCGGGTTGCAAGGTGGGGGGGGAAAGAACAATTTTGTCGGTGGCATTTCTTCTAGAAGAAATGGAACGTCACGTAGCTTTGTTGATGTTGTTGTCCTATTCATTATCTAGAGCAGTGGTTCTTCCATCGGATATTATTTCCGCAGTACAGGAATCTTCCACCAGGGGGCAGGTGGATAGTATTCTGTTGATCGTGGTTGGTTTTGCACGGGTCTTCTTCAGTGTCTATTTGATTTAGTTGGAGTGGACTTCGACTAAAGGGGTCTCGTGGCTGGCGTGGTCACATCCTCGTTCTCGGCTTCCATCCGGTGTTGCTCGTCGTTGCTCTAACCACAAGATAGATTGGGTGAGTACAATTCCAATGTATTCAACTATCCTATAGAATTGATTTTATTGATTAGAATGGTCTATTACGTCGTGTCAAATTACGGGAACTACAATAGTGAAGTGTACAATTGTAGGGTTTAGAATATTATTGAATATTATTTAGAGCAGGTAGTATGAATCAGAGGCGAGTTATGTGTGAAGTTTTGAATGGGGGCGAGTTATAATGTAACACAATGTTACACTTGTGGGAAACCACCTTTATTGTAGCCTTTCTTGTTTTCTTCTATTTTGAGTGCTAATCTGTTCATGTTAAAAATACATCTCGTGAGGGTTGTAAATATAACAAATAATCTTATTGTCATCTTAATAGTAGACTCATTTTTACTTCGGTACCTTACTCTCTAATAGTGAACGAAGTGTATCAAAATCTTTAGAGATTTTTCAATGTAATTAATAAATTCTAGGTTTTTGCGTTAATATTAACAGTACACAAATATTTTGATACAAGGAATAATCTTAAATACAAAATTAGGCCAATCTTTGGGCACATGCACACAAACACATGGAGAACAACGTTTTGAATTGAGGGGAATTTTTTCTTCAAAACCTCGTGGTTAATATCATCAGTATCACAAAACTTTATCCAAACTTATATTATTAAAGTAACAAAAATAGCACGTACACGAGTCTCAAGGGAAAAAGCCCAATAACTTAAGCTCCTTCACAATAAACCAGTTTCTCTCTATGCGTTGAAGATTTTCTGTGAGAATTCATATCTAATAACTATTATAAATGAGTTTCTCTAACACACAAAGACGAACGATTAATACTATGGAGGTAAGCAAAATATTGTACAGTTAATTGTACATGGCAAGCAAGAATTAGAAGATAGATATGATTTTTCATTTCAAGGTGTAGTCGTATCTAATATTATCGATTCTCGTTTCCAGATTTCAATTTTTCCAATTTACAAATAGCTTAATATCGTATTTTTCTATTAATTTTATTTATGTATTTTGTAAATTTCCTAATATATTGGAAAATATTATAAATTAAGATCCCAAATATCCAACTAAAATATGTTTATGTTTAATAATACAGTCCCCTGACTACAAAGCCTCCAAGTTTAGCTATGTAGTGCTATGTAACACAACCCCCAACTGTGACGTGGGTAGATGTTTTAATTAAAAAAGACGATTATCTCATCAGTAATCTCGACCGCTCCACTTCAAAGTGATACCGCTCTGATTTGAACACAGCCCCGTGCAGGTATCATATTATATATTATATACCTTATGGATCGTTTTAAACTTATATTTAATGTGTATTTAAAATATAATAGATTTTCGTTTGGGGAGGTCGAGAAATTAACCTCGACTGGGATAGCTGGGATAGCTTGGGGTAATTTTCCATCTGTGATTTAACATAGTGGTTTTCCACCCTCTCTCCACTTTGGTTCTGATGGACTCCCTCTAGAACCACTAACATAATAACACGATATAAAAATAGCGTGAATTTATATTAGGATTGGTTGATGTGATGGTTCAACATTTAAATTGTAATAAAAATAATTCGTAATTAAATACATTTTACCAGTAAATTTAGTTTTTTTACAAGTTATTGGGCTTTTTTTTATATCAGTAAGCACAGTGAGGACATTGCACCAATTATTTTATGGCCTAGTTTTGTAAATATAAATTAAAATAAAATTCATATTATCATAATTTTATATACATATTCTAAAATTAATTGTATTAAATAAATAAAATATACATTTTAGGGACTGTCCATAAACTGCGTACACATATCGAGGGGAAGGGGGGGGGGGTGCTCGGCGTGACCAAACGTGACGAGAAGACGAGGGGGAGTCAGATAATATGTGACGTCACATTACAATTAAGAGTATCAGGCACCGTTTTGGATTCATAAACTCGACTGCACGCATGTATAGATTAGGGTTACCGGATTTTCAAAATTAAAAAATGGGAATCATGTACTATATGAATTTATGGGTTTATTAAAGTCACACATATGATTAGAAAATTTATTAAATTTGGTATATAGCCTTCAAAATAACATACTGGAAAATAATAGCCACACCCATTAGCTCACCACGTGAAG
Source organism: Timema genevievae (assembly GCA_902155825.1). NCBI lineage: Eukaryota > Metazoa > Arthropoda > Insecta > Phasmatodea > Timematidae > Timema > Timema genevievae. The sequence continues at coordinate 18,705 of CABFWO010005887.1, read as the reverse complement.
ACTGATAGACTTCGACCCCACACTGTTTCGAAAAAACAAAATATCTAAAGAAGTTTGGGCAGCGGTTTAACGATCCGGTAGACATAAGTTAATACATTTCTGAACTTTGTGCAACTTTTAAAAAGTGTTTGTCATTTAATACATAGGAACAAAATTAAGAACAAGTCTTATTTTCATTGACTAAGGTTTGCAAAATTCCCTCCACTGTGTTTAGTTCCATTCGGTTTCTCTCTTTTGTCCAATGATTGGTCATCAATGAAAATATTCGTCCCACATGTGCGTTGGGTGCTGGGATACTGAGAATGTACTGACATTTAATCAGTAGTTCGGAGTATTGAGACTTACTTTCACATGTATTCATGTAATAGTGCCACTTTTGTTGGTTGGACATTTCATTCCACACTTTTTTTTGTTTTTCTCCAGCTCGTTTTCTACAAATACACGAATATTTGTCCACTGTGTGAAAAGTTCACTGTCATTAACTGTAACATTCTTTTGGTTTAAAACAACACATGTGTTTTCAAGTTGTTGCCATATTGGTGGACTGTTGAGAAGCATCCATGAAAAACCATCATATTTCTGAATCTCATTCATCCAGCTCACCAGGTAATCATGACCAGTTTTATAAAATGTTCGTACTTCTACCAAAAAGGATTCAGCACATTCCGGTGAAACATCTCCTGCCTTTAAAATGTTTTTTACACTGATAAGGAGAAAGTTGGCTTCAAATCGTTCCTTTAGGATATTTTCTGTTTCTTTAATAGTGTTCAGAACCTCAATAATGCTTTTGTCACACCCTTAAATTTATAATATTTTGATACTCAGAGCATGTAGTAGACTGTGTACCAAATAAAAGTAGGCTTCACTTAAAGGAAAGGAAAAGAAATCCAACAAATTTTTTGGAGGTTTTTCCTTTGAGAGGAAGTATGTCTTCAAAGCTTCAAACAGTTTCAGAATTCTTTCAACAGCACTTACCAAAGACAACCACTGTGTCTTGGAATGAGAAAGAATTGTTTGATATTGAATGCCAACAAATTCACAAAACTCTTTTAATGTTCATTTCCTACTGTGTATATAATAAATGTGAAACCATTTTCATGACAATGACTTCAACATCTGTTGATAAAGCATCTGCAGCAGTACGCATTGTATTATTTACCAAATGTGTAGGGCATCCAACACTCTCCATGGCATCATCTAACGCAGCTTTCAATTTAAAGAAAACGTTGCTAATTCCCCGACGTTCACGCCCACCCAAATTATTATTGCAGTTATCACCACAAAATGCAATACATTTGCTTTCATCTAATCAATGTGTTGATGCACAGTTTCACAATAGAATCAGATGTTTCATTTGGCAACGAAGCAACTTGCAACAACTTTACTTCCATTCTGTTTTATGGGTAAAGTACCGTGCAACAATAGGACATATCTTTTCGTTGTTATGAATAAATGAGTCTAGAAATAGCATAGAAACTGGCTTCCTCTTTTATATCAGAGATAGCCTGTTTTACAAATTGAATTGCAATTACATTTTTTTTTACCAAAGCAGTACATTTAGTTCGGGCATTGGAAAACTTTGCAGCAATCTTTGAATCGGGGAATAAAGTTTGAAAAAGTTTATTGTTACAGTCACGTGTATTGAAGGATTGGCCATTGCTATTTCGGCTGCAATTACTTTGTCTTCTTCATCTGTATCCTTTTTAAAAGAAATAGCTACAGTTTTTGAAGAAGATGGAACCTGCAATTTATGTTTATGAGTACGAACGTGTTGTATAATGTCCGCTTTCCCACCACGAGAGATGCTGAATGTACAACTGCACAACTTGCACAAAGCTTCATTGTCATTGTTGCCCCTTCCAATGAAATCCCACTCCTTTGTGTACTCAAAACTAAATGAACATTTGAGTTTTGGCGTATTATTTGAATCATTTAAACACAAACACAATTATTGCTGCGTCAGTAGTCACCCAAATGCTAAATAGAATCCTGGTATTGACTATTGTACTTCAGACAGCTCAGACACTACTGACACTGACTTGACACGACCCTGAATGCGGGTAGTCAAGTTCCAAAGAGTTTAGAGGGGGAAGAGAGGCCTATAGTTTGGTTTCCCTCCAAGTGAAGACCACTGATCTCATCACGTCCATCATGCAATCATAACCGTTGTTATTTCATTTCATTAGTTTACTGAATGTACATATTTAAATTTTGTAATTAATTATTTTCACACAATTTCATTTAATTTTTTCTAAAATACGGGACAATCGGGTGTCCCGATGTCACTTTTCGGGACACTAGGACATTTCCTTAAAAAAACGGGACAATCCCGTATACACGGGACGGCTGGCAACCCTAGTATAGAAAAACATTGATCGACTCAGCGACTTCGATAATCGAGGGGAGCAAGTTTCAATAAAAGGGTTATATAGGGTCTACGGTTAAAATACTATCTAGATAGGAGAAGGGTGCGTGTTGTCGTGACGAAATACTAGAAAGGGGGTTCATAAAATGGTGACCATGTTTGACAAGGCCCCCCCCCCCCTTGAGGAGGAGGGTGGACAGCTCCTTACCAGAGAGCCCAATTGCACGAAAGAGAAAATACAGCCCAATATCACATAGCTCGAGATCAAGCAAACTCAATGGCGAACAAAGTATGGAAAAATGTTATGACGATACTTTGAAAAAGGTGAAAATTAAGATTGCTCAAGAATTTTAGTAACAAATTTAGCAGTTTCTTAACATTAATGATTTTAAAAATAGATATATATTTTAATTGTTTCATCCCCAATTAACACCCAGCAGTTCTTTTGTTAAAATTTCTGTTATATTTTAATCTAGATTAGAAGCCAAAATGTTTTATTCAATAAAGTTAATTAAAGGTTTGAGAGATTTTTTAAAGGTGAGAATAGAGTTTTACACGCGAGTAAGTATTTGCGTATACTTATCATTTTTAATGTTTTCCAACCTTTCTCACTCTTTTTGTTTAGTAAATATTGACAAATTAACTCCTACTATGACAGAAAAAAGTGGTCATTAAGCTCAGTTTAGTCGGGTATGAATATTTTCGTGTTGATTGGTAATTTTTAATAAAGTTGTATTTTACATGGAAGGTGCAAACATTAAAGAAACTAATTTAAAATGATTTTTACAATTAAAATAAGGACACGGTTAACACTTTACACTGCCGCTAACGGACAAAGAGGTAGTGGCTATTTCATAGAAATATAGGTCGACTTAGGTTTAGTTCTACTGGTAGGTAATATTCAGGAGGGAATGAGTAGAGTGCAACACAATTATTTTTAAATAGGCAACCAAAAACTAAAGTGGAAAATCAAAATTATCAAATAATGATTTGATACATAAATAAGAATAGGCTTGTATAAAAAAATATACGATTATTATGAGAACACACGGGGAATGTAGTGGAAAAGATTGTGAAAATATTGTGAATGGAGAGCATGTAATTAAATTGTGAATGGCAATCATATTTTTCTCTCCTATGCGTTTTCATGTATAACATTTCATATTGTGTCTTAAATAATATCGAAAGATGCAAAGATGGCAGTATATAAAAGTGTGTTAACGCCAACATTGTTTTATGGATGTGATGCATGGTTTTGTTAAGAGAAACAAAGGAGCAAGGTGAAAGCGGTTGGGATGCGATATCTAAGAAATATAAGTGAAGAAACTTGTATGGACAGAGTCAGTAATGAATGGGTGCTAATGGAGGGGATTTTGAAAGGCAGTCAAATTTGTCGATATGAAAGAAACTTCTTAAGTTGGTTTCGACACGTTAAGAGGATGAATTTGGATCGAGTGACGAAGCAAATATATGAAGGTAGAGTGTGTGTGGATTAAAAATAAAGGGTGGACCATATAAGACGTGGCTAAATGTTGTAGATGAATGTATGAAAAAGATAAACATTAATAGTTTTAAGAATAATAATTGTTGAAGCGAAGGGCGTATTTAAGGATAGAGAAGTGTAAGTGCGGAGTTTTTTTTTAAACTATATGCACAGTTTCTTGCCTACCTCGTAAGGGAACGGCTTGATTAGGTATGTATGTATGTTAAGCCGTAAAAACAAACTTAACTTGATTATTACCTGATTACCTGATGAAGACATGTAAGCTATAATAATAGCTATATCCTGATGAAGACATGTAAGCTATAATAATTGCTATATCCTGATGAATACATGTAAGCTATAATAATAGCTATAGCCTGATGAATATATGTAAGTTATATTAAGAGCCATATCCTTATGAAGACATGTAAGTTATATTAAGAGCCATATCCTGATGAAGACATGTAAGTTATATTAAGAGCCATATCCTGATGAAGACATGTAAGTTATATTAAGAGCCATATCCTGATGAAGACATGTAAGTTATATTAATAGCTATAGCCTATGATGATATTAAAGTTAATGTACTAATGATGCCCCACGCTGGGCGCCAATTATTATATGGTTATTTTATTGCCATATTTGACCCACGATACGGCGCCAATCATGGAGATATTCTGTCTTTATATGATGTTTGCCCCGCGATTGGGCATTAATTAAAGTGATACGGGATTATATTGAGATATTGCTCTCTAATTGAGCACTATTTATAATTATATCTCAGTTTTATTATGATGACGCTTAGGCGCTTTACTACGCACTTATCACACGGTTATGTTACCTGATTATATGTGATACTTGTTCTTATGAAATGATCAAGACTTTTGATGTTGCACACGATTTATTAAAATGATTACACCTTCGGTATTGAAGATATGATAAAATGACACAGTTAATGTTAAATTACGAGTTTTTTATGTGATATTACATGTTTTGCGTTCTGAGTACTGCGTGTTGTGTAGATTTGTGTTAGCACTTCACTGATATATTACCGGCATTGTTTTAACGAGCTGCGTGATGACTAGAACTGTATTTTTGTGTATCATTATATGGATTCATGAGCACAAGCTGCTTATATATGACCTACCCCTTGCCTCTTGGACCCCTTGTCTACAGTGTTAAAACTAACTAATGGAATAACTCCTGGAAACCTGATGTTGTGAAGGCTGGCTTCCTATTGGGTAGAGGGAGCCAACATGTCACATGCATTTTTACAATACAACGGAGTTGATATTTACTTTAAAAAAAAGAAGTTTTAAAACGTAGTGTATTGAAATCATTTCTAAAAGCGCGTCATTCTCCATGGATGAAGTATTAAAAGGATATTTTACATACAGTTCTTTAAAGAAAAAAACACTTCATCCAAGACTTTTTAAATTTATGAGAGGGGTCAAAAACAATATCATTACAAGCCTGATGAAGAAATGTAAATTCTATTAATAGCTATAACCTGATGAAGACATGTAAGCTATGATAATAGCTATAGCCTGATGAGGGAATGTAGGCTATATTAATAGCTATAGCCTGATGAAGAAATGTAAACTCTATTAATAGCTATAGCCTGATGAAGCCATGTGAGCTCTATTAAGAGATATTGGTAATGTAAAATCTATCAATAGTCATAGCCTGATAATACACCTACACCTACAAGGAAGGTTTTTTTTAGCACCACATATTACCACCTGTTCTCTTACTACCCGTTCAGGTTCTAAGCTTATGTACTAATTACGCTAATGGTTTTGCTACGCGCCAAAACGGTCACGAACTGCAACCACAACCTTCGCGGCTGGCCTGTGTAACACCGTCTGGAGTGACAAAGAAGTCTGGCCTGTATACTACCGTCTGGAGTGACAAAGAAGGCTGGCCTGTATACTACCGTCTGGAGTGACAAAGAAGGCTGGCCTATATACCACCGTCTGGAGTGACAAAGAAGGCTGGCCTGTATACCACCGTCTGGAGTGACAAAGAAGGCTGGCCTGTACACTACCGTCTGGAGTGACAAAGAGGGCTGGCCTGTATACCACCGTCTGGAGTGACAAAGAAGGCTGGCCTGTATTACACCGTCTGGAGTGACAAAGAAGGCTGACCTGTATTACACCGTCTAAAGTGACAAAGAAGGCTGACCTGTATTACACCGTCTGGAGTGACAAAGAAATGAGGATGGTGCGGGGTTAGTGTTCAATATTTGTAAATAATTATAGTTGTAGCGATCGTATAGTGGATGCGTTGTGTTGATTAAATTAATAAAACAGTATATATTTAAATTGTTATTTTATTGCGCTAAATTGCTTCTATTATTTAAATTAATATGTGGCACGTGTAAATTATAATTTGAGATTAGCCGTCAATAGAAATATCAATTATTAAGTTGATTAAATATTTATCGCGGACGTACAATGTGTTTGTACTTTTTGTTAATCCCGTGTGAAAATAAATAAACACAAGTCCTCAACTTGGGAAGTTTAAATAAAAATTATTCGAAATCGTGTAATGACTGACAAGCGCAAGAACCGCACCAGTCATGAGCCCCACTTCCTGGTTGCAATACTATTTAAAACATTTAATATAAAAGCGTCCAGAAAATCCAAAGTACAAGAAAACACTCCTATCGGTCACCTTCAAAACATGGGCAAGTAATTGTTAACTTGTACCATTATTAAACCTCCCCCAGGCCATGTCTGTATGGTCTCAAGATTGAACAACAAAACATGGGCAAGCAATTGTTAACTTGTAACGTTATCAAACCTCCCCCGGGCTATGTCTGTGTGGTCTCAAGATTGAACAACAAAACATGGGCAAGTAATTGTTAACTTGTAACGTTATCAAACCTCCCCCGGGCCATGTCTGTGTGGTCTCAAGAGGGAACAACAAAACATGGGCAAGTAATTGTTAACTTGTACCGTTATCAAACCTCCCCCGGGCCATGTCTGTGTGGTCTCAAGAGGGAACAACAAAACATGGGCAAGTAATTGTTAACTTGTAACGTTATCAAACCTCCCCCAGGCCATGTCTGTGTGGTCTCAAGAGGGAACAACAAAATATGGGCAAGTAACTGTTCTCTTGTACCGTTATCAAACCTCCCCCGGGCCATGTCTGTGTGGTCTCAAGATAGAACAACAGAACATTTTACTTTAAAGCTTTTATGTTCTATTATGTTTTATTATGAATATTCCGACAAGTCTCAAATTGAGGGCTGTGGGTTTACAAGCACGACCTGACTCGCAGGTTAATGACCTGCAAATCCTCGGTACTCCCTACAAGGTTTCTTAACATATCTCATTTTTATAACTTGTTAGTAAAAATTGTGTCAGTTTTAGGGACTAGGAAGGTGATATTTAGAGGAAGTGTACCCGCATTTGCATGGAGGGAGAGTGGCAAAAACTATTCTGTAAAACCATCATAAGTGAAACGATATTCGAATCTAGATCTCCTGTAATCAGCAGTCTATTCTACTGCGAGAATAGCGCCTTAGACTATGTGGTCACTGAAGCGGGTATGGAAGGTATGATTGTAGTAGTTTGTTCAATAGATGTAAATAAAATCGAGTTCACCACCAATAACCCTAATTGTGTATAATTCGGGTAAGTAGCTAGTATCTTAATATGAATTTGAGATACTAGTTTATCCAAGAATTCATGAACGGATACCACTTAATGGTTTCACGTTTTCATACCATCTAGCAGTCAACTCGTCTTCTTTTTAACATCACACGCAAGGCCGTAGTCAGGGGGGTGGTTTTCGGGGTTCAAACCCCCCCCCCCCCCCC
>CABFWO010005886.1:21115-41307 GCA_902155825.1 Timema genevievae | reverse complement strand
AGTCGGAAACTGCAATTTCAAGAGAAAAACAACATCAACAAGCTACATCCACCGAAGCCATCAAGTCGAGGATAACAACTTCTTGTATTTATAGTGTTAATCATATATATATATAGTATTTTTAGTGTAAGAGTTAACGGGTTATTTAACACGTTACAGTACTTAAAACATAGACCCTATTTATAGTCTAGCTAGTCTCAGCAGTCAGCCACTCTCCCAGTATACGAATAGCAAGCAATTACCCACTTTGGTGGCAGCATGGTCAAATACATTACTCTCGCAAGAGACTGGACTACCGATGACGGGGAAATCGGGGTTTAATTCTGGTTGGGTGATTTTCCTAAATGGTTTTACACGCTTCTTCCCGACTAATGTGAGTACACTTAATCTAAATTCAGATTTTCTCGTCCTAACACATTAGAGTAATATTACTTAGGCGTACAAACCGAGCTGGTAGTAAAATGTGATGTTGAAAAAAAAGAAGCTAAGGTTGAATGGGGGATTGGCTGACGTCAAATTCCTACAATATGATACATATACAATATATATAAACATCTTGGTTGATTCAAGTGGTCAATCACAGGCCTAGGGAATTCTGGATTGATTCCAAGTGTTACTGACGACGATATTCACGGTTTGTTTACGGATCCGTCCTACTATCCTAATAATAAATATCTAGTCACTAGGGCTGGATTGTTATCTTAGGCCACAGAAAAGGATATATATAATCCTCAGCCTTACGGAAGTTACGTTGCTCTCCTTGAGCCGGGTTGAGTCAATCAACACTGGAGGTCGGTAGTGTCAATGTTCAGTGATAAAAGATCTTCCAAAAGTGCACTTGTTAAATGACTCACTTTTAACATGTTCGTCATAAAGGGACCATTGTAATCGTAATGGGCAGTCTGCGAAAAATCTTTGTGAGGTAGGATTATGTTAAGAGGGGGTAGTATCTTTGTGGAAGCCGGCCGATTTATTCGACATGGATATTTGTGTCTTCTTTCTAGTGAAACCATGTTTGAAATGAGCTTTTTTAAAAATGCCCCTTGATGGCATCTAGCGATACCCGTGTTGAAGGACTCAAGCTCTCACAATGAGCGCAGCTATTTTAACCTGGAGGCTGAAGGGTCTTGTGTATACCTTGTCTGTGGCCTAGGCTAAGCTAGCTTGTCAGTTGTGTGTTGACATTGTTTGTCTCGGAGTTCATCATTTTTTGGAACAAATATCTTCCTAAGCACCTTGTATTTGAATACCCTAATAAAATATTGTTTACAGTTTTGTATATTTATATTCTTACATTCCTGGACAGTAGACGAGATGTCATCCACTTGCTAACCGAGTAATAGCATGCACTTCCCGACTATATTCTTTTACTAATTGCTAATATAATATCTAAAACCATTAGTGTAATTAAATGTTGACTGTTCGGATGGGTAGTAAAACGTGGTGTAGTAAGTAGATAAATGAATAGGAACTGTACAAGTGCTGAGTAATCAAGGCTGGAGGGAGGTAAACAACTAATCTCTTAGAAGTCAACTTCCCTCAGCCCACAGCAGGAAGACGGATCGCCTGTATTATATCTGTCACCGGCTAACATCTAAATACGGGCCTCCTCAAAACTACAAGACCTAGCACGTCCCGCAGGGAGGGCGTAGATACCGGTGAGGATGGAGGGTTTGAAGAGGGCTCAGCAGATTTTGAATTCCGCACCTCCCTCTTGATACCGCATGGTGTTCTATAGACCCTACATTTTTCCCTCCACTCCCACTTTCAACTCTTTTGTTATATTATGCCAATACATTATCAAGTTTTTTTAGTGTGTGCATTTTCCCATTTTAACCTTTGACATTCACTTTCTTCGCAACGGCTCATATAAACGTTACTTTCTTGATTCACTTCATCCATCCGGTCTGTACACATTTAATTACACTAATAGTGTAAGAGGAAATTAGCATTTAAAGGGAATCTACCTGCATTTGCGTGGAGGAAGAGTTCATAAAACATAGGAGAAAATACACTCAGAGTACTCCTGGCTGGGATTCGAACCTCGACCTTCCCGACACTGGAAAACCAGACTGAACTAGCCTTTGTCTGCGTGCTCCCCGACAGTGATTTGTTAGCGTTATTGGTGTTGAAGTGGGTGAGCACAATTATTGGTAGTCTTGGTTTCGTTCCGGATGGTGTGGACGGAGATTCATCGTGCCATTCAGTTGGTTCCGTTCCGGATTGTGTGGACGGAGATTCATCGTGCCATTCAGTTGGTTCCGTTCCGGACGGTGTGGACGGAGATTCATCGTGACATTCAGTTGGTTCCGTTCCGGATGGTGTGGACGGAGATTCATCGTGCCATTCAGTTGGTTCCATTCCGGATTGTGTGGACGGGGATTCATCGTGCCATTCAGTTGGTTCCGTTCCGGATGGTGTGGACGGGTATTCATCGTGCCATTCTGTTGGTTCCGTTCCGGATTGTGTGGACGGAGATTCATCGTGCCATTCAGTTGGTTCCATTCCGGATTGTGTGGACGGAGATTCATCGTGCCATTCAGTTGGTTCCGTTCCGGATGGTGTGGACGGAGATTCATCGTGACATTCAGTTGGTTCCGTTCCGGATGGTGTGGACGGAGATTCATCGTGCCATTCAGTTGGTTCCGTTCCGGACGGTGTGGACGGAGATTCATCGTGCCATTCAGTTGGTTCCGTTCCGGATTGTGTGGACGGGGATTCATCGTGCCATTCTGTTGGTTCCGTTCCGGATGGTGTGGACGGAGATTCATCGTGACATTCAGTTGGTTCCGTTCCGGACGGTGTGGACGGAGATTCATCGTGCCATTCAGTTGGTTCCGTTCCGGATGGTGTGGACGGAGATTCGTCGTGACATTCAGTTGCTAGGACTGAGTATGTGGTAGTACACGTATTGTCCTAGGCTCTGTCTAACGTATGGTCATATAGTTTGTGTCACTGGCATCGTTCCAAAACGTTCTTCACGAAATGTTAGAAAATAAATTTTGTTTGTCTTACTGATTTAGCTATTATATTACTTTAACTTTTTTTTCTAATTTCCGAGATATAAATATTTATATTTTACCTATCTTTCGGTAGTAAATTGTGCTTGCGATCACTATCACAATTTTTATAACAGTTTTATGTTCACCACGCCACGCTCTTTGTGGCAGTGGAGGTTGGAAACTAAAAAAACAAAAAAGTAATTTTAATGGAAACCATTGTGGAATATTTAACACGATGGATATCAATTTATATTATATTTTCATTCCTTTATAAGTAACATTTTGACCAAAATTACCTTGTCAAAAAAATAATAGTTTTCACAAATTACAAAATATAGGCTGATTTTGGTTGAAAGAATAGTTTAGAAAATTAAAACATATTTGTTTGCGGCCAACGTTGATAATATTTTACTATATTATTAGTGTTATTTTATATGTATTGATAATATCTGTCAAAAGTGACAGCTGCAGATGACATGATGATGTATGAATATAATATTAAAATTGTTTTAGTAGCTATCAGATAATGTTCATACTACCACAATAAGGATATAGGCCTACGCTATGTGTTTGGAAAGCGCACTATATACTAATAAAAATATTTGGTGTTATCTTACGACGTGACAAATTGTGAATGAAAATGTATCGCATAGGAAAGGGTAATTTAAAAAAAAAAGTAGAGGTAAAATTAAATGTTTTGATTCTGTTTAGTAGGCCATAAGAGTCTTCCCGATCGTCTGATTTAATTACATGTCTAATTTGTTATATTTGGATTTAGCCCAGGTTTAAACGATATTCAAAGGAAATCCTAAATTTAACAATTCATCGTTAAACAAGCGTTTATCGAATAGGTTTTCCATGATAGTCATCATAGCAGGAAGATTTAAAGCTAAAGGCTATTATGGAGTAACACGACTCTTTAAAATATACACTAATTGTTTTCTCATCTCTGGACACAGATATTTTCCAAACGGTTCAGTATATAGAGATATAGAATATGCCTTGTAATTTCAACAGCGTATGTACACACGTCATGCTACGCTGTACAGAAAAAACTCAATGTCATTAGAATGGAAAAGTTGACATTATGGGAACCACTAAGTTTGAAGTGAGTATCACAAATCTAATCCATCTAAAAATTTCATCTAAAGAAGTAATTGAGGATGGAGTTGGTTGGTGATAAATAGAGCCATTACTTTTCCCCAAACATATTTTTTTAAATATTACTCACGTAAAATGTCACTGTTAGTAATGTGATTATGATATATTTAATTTAATACATAAATGTCTCTTTAAAGTTTGGGAAAGACAATTTTATATATTTACTGATTTGTTTATTTTTATCTACTGTCTCTAGATTTGCAATAAGAGAATAAAAGACAAAATGGCAGTTGGTCTGATTATGTATAACTAAATTTAACAATGGAGTCAAAGGTTATGGCAGACTAACCACAAAAAATCAATACATCTCCTTAGTTACTAAATATTTTAAAGTGTGTTTCCTACTACTTAAAATTAATTACATAATATATTAGGCCTATATGAAAGCAAGTAAAAGCATGTTGGTGGTGTTGTCCATTATAACAGTGTTGTGTGTCACTGCAGGTTCACGCAAGGGTTCGTGGACGTGCGAGAGAGAGAGAAGAACTACAAGAAGGGATCCAGGGAGCAAGGTCGCAGCATGATGAACCTCCATAACAACGAGGCGGGCCGCAGGGTGAGCCTCTACACTCGATATCATTGCATTCTTTCATTCAACTGTTGCCAAATTTCCTCGCTGGGGGTAGGAAGGAGCTATTAACAACAACGACTAACCAGCGTTGCCAAACTTGTCTTATATTTGAGGGGAGATTGACCACACTAAAACGAGAATATGACAACGCTGTTTCACAATTATTGTAGCCATGCAGTTCCCTCAGCGAATAAACCTTCGAACAATATCACTTGGGCCAGATTGAGTGTCATCTTGTATTTAGTATAGCGCTGCACTTGAGGCGTGCTAAGTCTGGTCCAATGATTGGATTAGTCCATCTTTCTTTTGAAGGTGAACGTCATAAATAGACTATTTGTTAGTTTAGCTCTTACATTCCCATATTATTTTATTCACCGTGCCTTAGACCCGTTCGTAATATACACATAAATTAACTTCTTTAAGGGAATATAGATGAGGAAGGTACAATTTTATAGGAAAAGTACCATTGTTTGCGTGGGGGGAGAGTAAGAAATCATTTAGGAAAAACCACTCAATATATCCGAGTGGGATTCGAACTCCTGTCTTCTTGTAACCATAAATCCAGTCTAACACGAGAGTAACGCGTAAGACCATGCGACCAGCAAGGCGGGTAACAGTTACAGCTAAAACTGTAGTGTGTGCCAAGTTTTTACCCAATGTTTGTCTCATTCCAAACTGGTGGCCTATAAACTTATTTATGATTGTTGAGAAGGCCAACCCGAGCTTAATAATTTCAAATTTCATTAGTTTAAACCATTATTACATGCTCCATATCCTACTACCCTTCCGGAATACACTAATACAGTTACACTAATGGAGCTGGGAGGTTAAAGGTGGGATTGCGAGGAAATATACACGCATTTACGTGGAGCGAGAGTGAAACACTATTTATGAAAGAAAAAAACTTAGTCCCCTCGGCAGGGAATAGAAAGAACACTAACTCTCCATCTCATGGTAGATAATACAAGTTGAGAAGGGTGCTCACCAATATGGGAGAGATTTTTATTATTATTATTATTATTATTATTATTATTATTATTATTATTGTTACCATCGTCATTTTTATTAATAAAAGTAAAAATAATTAAGGATCTCTTGCACGTTTTCTCGTTATTAAAAGGCGAACTAGCAGAAGTTACTAATGAGAAAGTTTTGTAGCATATGATAGGATGATCTTTTTCATCCTCCTGAGATGCAAATTAAAGCATTTTTGTTAATCAAGCAATTAATACATTATCTTTTTGACTGTAATAATCAGGGTAAAATGGTTCTAGCCATAAAACAAACCTAAATGGCTCAAAGCAAAGGATTTTCTTTACTCGAAGGTAGTAATCGCGATCAATTTCTATCTCGACATTATGATGAATCTTGACTTTTTAAGTGGACGTGGATCTGAACAAAAAAAAAGTGTCTTTTGTTTATCCCCGGGGCTACAGACAAAACTGTTTAGTCTAATATTTAGATGCTATATTGTTATATGAACATTTTTAACCATTGTGATTCTAGCTCTCTAAAATAAAATATTGATTATGATGCCCGATTTTTGAAAATTTAAAACTTTTCTAAAATGTATTTAATAATTTTGTTTAAAATGGATGTTTGGGGAGTGTTTGCATCACAAAGAGTACTGTATTCTTACTTTTTTTTTATAGGGGAATTTCGTTTAGGAGCAGTTTACTGATGACTGCTCTTTGTAAACTTTTGTGACAAACTATAATAGGATATATGATTAAGTATGTACGATAGAATCATACTAAAGGAGGGATTCAGATTTAATAATTCTTAAAATCCATTTAAATCCTGATTATAAATGATTTTAGAGAGTATTATTACTAATACAAACATAAAGACGTTGAGCTCAAATTCCTCAGGTGCATGAGGAAAAACCTCTGCTATATTTATGTTATGGATGTTAGATTTGCGATCTGAGTAAGATCCAAACGGCACTACTATGTGCTTTTCTATAATAGCGCTCGCCACATGATGTTGAAGTGTCCACATACGATGCTTGACGCTGGGGAAAGACAACTTTTCTAAATTATCATTGGATTAATCTACAATTTTACTTTAACTAACTTATCAATACCCAGACTCATGTTTCGTTCCAACATCGATCCTGGATCCTGGCTTCACTCTTGAAAATGACTAGATGACCAATAAAGTGGAGATTGGGGCTCGAATACCTGTTGGGTGTACTCAAGAGTGGCTTTTCCTAAACGGTTTTTTACTCTCTCTCTACACGTTAATGAGGGTAGATTACCTCTATAATTCAGCCTTCCTCATTTCTAATCCATTAGATAAATATTATAAAAAAATCATTAGAATAACTACAATTTGAGTATATCACTCTACCAAATGTATACTAAAAAGGTAAAATTTCAAATAAAATTTACCATCATTTGCATGGAGGGAGAGCGGGAAACCATTTAGGAAAAGCAACCCTCAGTAGCTTGACTGGTATTCGAACCCCATCTCCCCAACATCGGCCGTCTAATCTACTGAGAGAATAACAATTTAAACACCGTAGCGGATAAACAAAAAGTAAGTGCTAAACTTGTATTTTCAACGCCACAAATATTAGGAAGTTATCTATAAATATGTTTATCAAAGGTGAAAACATGAACAATAATATTATTTTTGAACATTAAAGTTTGAGTATAAGATCTGTGTTACGTAACACCCTTCAAAGCGTTACGTTGTTTACGGACGACACAAAACACAAAACTATAGTTTCCAAAATGTTAATGTGTACGATAATGAATTACTCATACGTTTTTATAAATGATACTTACTTTTGCATTTTACAAATATTTAATTTGGGTGGCCACAGATAATTTTTCTGAATGTTTCAACCACAAAAAGAATTACAATAAAAATGTTTAATGTATACAATACTCAAACTAGACAGCTTATGAACCTGATCCTAATTTTTTGTGTAGATCGCGTCTCCTTGTCCGTCCGGGCTTGCCACATAGGCCTATTTACACTGATGGGGTGGGAATGAGGAAGGTCGAATTTAAAGGGAATGTATTCGAATATAAGCGAAGAGAGCGTGAAAAACATATTCAATACACCTAGCTGAGACTCAAACCCAGTCCTCCTGCCAACGGTATTTCAGTCTATTGTCAGATTGACGCCTTGTACCACGTGATGACCGCCAATGCGAGTCCCTACATTATTAATGGTCACGAAAGCGTTTTATGTATCTTTATCCTTCCCCTTAATAGAAGGAAAAAGCAATAAACTCTAGTCAAAAGCATCACGCCATCGGTCGTGTCATCAGTAATATACAGATAATTAATATTTTGAAGCGATGAAATTATTTCTACTCGCCCTCTTCCCCAGCAACGTCTGTAATCATGATTTATAGCTTGCGTGGTGAAGTTATATAATATCTTAGACGTTCCCCGTTTGTGTTTTACCTACATCAAGTAATGGATACCAGGTGACAATCCTCTAATGAAGAGAAATGGTTCCACCATATCGCTCCCCAATTGCTAGAAACTTACATTCTCTTCACAAAGATTTACTTTACATTTTTAATTTTGTGGGAAGGTACAAAGTTAAATCAAAGTGTATGTTATGTTTGGCCATCATACCAGGCAGGCCCGAGCGCCCACCTTTATTGAATAAGAAAGAAATGAAAAGCAGTTTCTAATTTTATAGGTTTTTTATTTCCGTGATCCGTGTTTTTATCATCCGTCCGGTCTCTCTGCATATTTATACTGTGTTAGAGAGAGAAAATAATAACTTAGTGGATGAATACCATCCTTAGCGTTGAGAGAGGTCGGAATAAGCCTTACAGTACATCCTGTTGGGGTTTGTCTTCTATATCAACGGTAGATCCTTGTCGGTGAGTTTTTATTGAGATATAAATGAATACATTATGCCGTAGGGGTTCTCAAACGTTTTGGCCTTCGGAGCCCTTTACACACCTAAAAATAAATTGTGGAGCCCCAAAAAATCTTTTATTTGAATTGATTATTGATGTTTACCGCATTAGAATTTAAAACTTTGAGAAATTTTGAATAATTTAATTTTAATTATAAATAGCTCTATAAATAATTAAAACCAGTATTTGTTTTTATGTTTTTACAAAATTGTTTTTCAAATGAGAATAGTGGCCTTGTTTGGTATTTTTTACAAATATTTTTAATGTCTGGCTTTAATGAAGACAGCTGGATTCGCATTATATTCTTCTACATTCATTCTAATGCAACATTTTGCTTTGATTGAAGTACATAACGAAAACCTAGTTCAACTAAGATTCTAAAATCTCGAGGAGCCCCTGAAAGGGTCTAGGGGGGCCCAGGGGCTACAAGAAAAACACTTTGAGAAAGGCTGCATTTTGGTATTGTAAATATTAAAAATAATATGAAGCAAGTAGCATGTTGTAAAAGTTACAGACTTTCAAATTTAGTGTTGAAATATTAATTATGGTACCAGCATTTTGTCAACTGAAATGTTTATTTTATAACTTTTCTTTTTGGTTGACCTGGTGGTCTAGGGGTAAGGTGTCGGACATCTGTGCTGGGGGTCTGGGACTCAATCCTCGGTCCCGGCACAGATTTATCTGATTGCCAAACCCTTCCTTCACCTCTGACAAAACGTGTATTAATCACAACTTGTGAATGTGTGGAATGCCAGACCTCCACCGTGGTTCGGATCCCACATTAAACTGTAAGTCCTCCATTTCATCTCACAATCACCCTACCATTACACATTAGCGTAAGTGCGTATAACCCGAACGGGTAGTAAGACGCGGTGCTAATAATAATAATAATAATAATAATAATAATAATAATAAACTTTTCTTTTTACAGTATTATATAGCTAATAAATAAATTATATATAATTCTATTTTATATTTGACTAACAAATATAGCTCTATTAAAAAGCTATAATACAAATACTGTTAACACACATATATTTTTATTTGGATTTCTGAACTACCTTAAAGAACTTAAAAAAAAATTGTAAATAATGAAGATTTAGAAAGTACAAATAATAATTACTTTGGTAGCTATGAATTAAATTAATCAAATAAGAAATCAACAATTGGTGAAAACATAATTGAATCGATTATGTAGGGCCTAATAATATAAGTAATTTAAAATAACTAGTGTAAACCTCACAGGGGCAGCACAGACAAAGGTGTAAAACTCGTCATTTCAGGTCAACCGGTGATGAAGAGGTAGGGGCGTGAATCCTGGTCGTGTGTACCACTCTCTCTCTATGCAAATGTGGTCACATTTCCCCTACATTTTACTTCCCTCATCCCTCATACATCTCCCCATTAGTCTAAATACGTGAAATGTCTGGACGGGTTTTAAGACGCAGTACAAACACCAGATAATATGTAAAATGTTAAAAGTACATGTAACAAAATTACACACCGATTTTAGAACATCATTTAATTAGAGCGTCCATTCTTACTGATGTCACGTATATCGGCCATTCCTTTGAGACGGTGCTGGCCGGACAATAGTCGGCTGATTCCCATAATGCCCCACGAATGGAACAGGAGAGCGGACTAGGTGGGCCAGAACAGTAATAAAGCAGGTCTGTTCAGGACAGACGTGTAAAAGGAGGGTGTTGACGTCGTCTTGGGACATCTATCATGGCGGCGTTGGATGGTGGGAACCCCTCCTCCTCTTTTCGATGTCTCAGTGATTTAACGGTCCCAAGTTGGACGGTACAGATGACAAACGTGCCCCGACGCTGCGGTGATCATTGTCACGTATACTGCGCTAGATAAAAGATGACACTCGAAGGACTCTCACGATATTCTCACCTGTCCAGGTTTGATGGCTGATCAAGGGGGGAGCCATGAGATAGACCAGCGGTTCCTACACACTTTGCTCTCTGGAGCCAATTTATACTCCAACACTGGATACCATCTCCGAGGGAACTGCATGGCTTCTATTGAGATACAGCGTTGTCATTTTCTGGTTTTCCTGTGGTCAATCTTCCCTTAAATATAATACAAGTCTCACAACGTTGGTTCGTTGGGTTGCCAAGAGCTAATTCTTACTACAGTACACATACCACCTTTCAACACAACTGAAAACGAGGAGGCTTGACAACAGTTAACAGAGAGGGCGAAGATAAAGCTTTTCTTAATAAAACTTGCAACTACCTCAACGGTGGTATTGAGTGTAACAATTATTGTGAAGCCCCTAAAAGCTTTTGTTTATGTGGGTTCCACCTTTTTGATGTTTATTGCATCAGCATTTAGAACAATAAACATTTTTGTAAATATATATTTTAAATTCATTTAACTTTAATCGTAAGTAGCTTGATAAATAGGCCTATATCAAAAAATGGTCAAACATAATATGTATTATTTCTCCCAAAACAACTTTTTTTAGTGGCAAGAGTGGTATTGTTTAACATTTTTGCAAATCTCCTTGATGCATGACTTAATTTAAGACAACTGGATTCATTTGTTTGATTATTTCTGTTGGTTTGGTTCAAGCGTATGAATAAAATCCAGACTCTCAAACATTGTAAAGTCTCGGTGAGCCTCAGAGCTTCTTGGAGCAAACATTGGAACGCTGAGCTAGACTATCAAGGTAGAGAGCCCTTCTCGAGTGACATCTGTCGTCTCTTAGTACTATAGAACTGCATCCTTGCAGGGCTCGGTGTTGTTTCTTTTTATAAGGTGTGTTTTTACCACGATGAGATAACTCGAACCTGCGACTACCCATTGAAATATAAATCAAACAATCGCTACCATCCACTCAGTCCCCAGTCACGATCTTAGTGTTTAAACGGGCGGTTCTTCTGTAGGTCGAGTTAAGTTATACTATAACAATTTTAATATATTCATACATCAAGTCATGTTACCTGCAGCTGTCACTTTAAATATATATAATCAATACCTATAGAATAACACAAATAAATAGTAGAATGTTATGAATGTTGACCGAAAAGAAATATGTTTGAATTTTTTCTACTGTTCTACCAAAACCAGGTTATAATTTGTCCTGAGATCCAATTAGTCTCTTTCTATGAGCTACTGGGTCTGTAGTATTAGATCTACGATCATAAGTTAATCTAGTTTTTAAATCGTAGGGATTAAAAAAATTACATTCCACAAAAAGTTATTAATTACTTGATCTAAGGCCTGCTTCGGTGGCCTCATGGTCAAAGGCATGTCACTAGTGTTAGAATAGACTGGCGATGACAAGGAAATTGGGTTTCGACTCCCGGTCAGCTGTCCTAATGGTGGTTTTTACAAAATTGTTTTCCACTCTCCCTACAAGTAAATGCGGGTACGCTTCCTTTCAATTCAACCTTCCTCATCCCTAACTTATTATCGTAATTAGTACATATAGGTATGCAATGAACAGGTAGTAAGACGCAGTACTAAAAACAAATTGATCTAAGGAATAAGGCTTTGGAGGGTAATATGGAATTTATGTACTCATATTAGCATGTAGAAGGAATTGGGAAACCACTATAATAAAACCACACGTGAAAAAATACCCCCTAGTGCACCCAGTTGAGATTCGAACCTTTACCTGCCAACCAGCCACAATCCAGAATATTGGAGACAGCCACAAAAAAGCGTTCTTTCCCTATGTAGTCAGACATTCTATATACTTTTTTAAAATTACATTATCCTCCGGTGGCGTGGCTGTTCGTGGTGTTTAAACTTTAAGCCCTCCAAAGTAAGTACCCCCCCCCCCTCCTGAAAACGTCTTTTCCCCCACACAGAATGTATCATAACCACGCCCCTGATATCCTCAATGAAGCAAATTAGCACAGCAGCATTGGAAGATACACAACGTATAATTATGAATATAGTTTGGCGTTAAAAATCATTATGAAGTAATTCCTTAATAGTTACCATACAAAGGCCACTAGAAGATAAAGAGCTATTTTATTCGTCAATAATAGGCCTTTGCTCTATGGAATAGTGATATTTAATTATTTCTATACTTTTGCGAATGCATTCATAAATGACTCCTGATTTACAACAGTCGTTTTGAGTTTAAACCACAATGAAACGTGTTAAACAACTTAAAGAGTCACAGACAGTGGCGTAGCTAGGTTGTTTGGAGCCCGAGGCGAATGATAAAACAGCTCCTCTCCTTAATACAATAGTAAAATAATCCTAAAGAGTCAAAAAAGTTTAATTTTCAGAGCAATTAATCCACTCATTAAATCTAGAATATATTATTTTTTATAACTCCTTAAATTATGCCCCCCCGCCCCTCCCACTCACCTACCTAGTTACGTCTCTGGCTGCAGATGATACCTGATCAAATTAAATGTGTATATTTAATATGCATTATTTGTGAAATTAGCTGGAGGCCTTAGTTAAGAAGTGGATGGTCTTGCTATTACATCCTTAGTAATCCGCGTTATTTCAATCACAAGTGCGCTAATAGGCTGCCTGACCCTTCTCTCACTCCTTCCTTGGATAACGCGTAGCTTAGATAGGAAATACACAGCTCGAACCAAGTACCCTGGACTCTTCATTAGAAAAGAGAGAAATTGAAACCAGAAAGATTATCTTACTACATTTTAAAAAAAGCCTTAATTGAGAAATGATTATTTGAAAACACAATTTCACTGATCCAAGCTATGCTGTTATCAATAAAAACTACAGAAAATCACACTTGGAAACAAAACGTGGAAAAAATGCGTTATTCTCGTCTTGTCTGGTTTGTCGGTTGATGGGGGAGGCCAGAATCCTTGCAACCTATGCTGTGCTAGTTTTTACATAGTATTTTTCCACCCTTTATTCTAATTAAATACTTCTATCTTGATAAAACAAATTTAAAAAATATATATTTTATTAGTCCAGAGATAATGTGCACTCTTATAGTCTGGCTCGTCGGTGACAGGAAGGTCAGGGTTAGAACTCCGACCGGGTGTTCTGAGTTTCTTTCCCCTAAATGATGTATTTACTCAACAATTCTCATTTCCTCATCACTAACCCGTTATTATCAACATGCGGCTAACCCAGCTGAGTTGTAAAACACTGGTCATGGCAAAAAATAAAATGATTAAATCTTAAACTTAATAAGCACTGATCGTTAGTATCGATTACAGTTTACGATTGAATGTTCTGAGCACAGCTTCCTAAATTGCTAATAGACCTCTCCCATCTGTCTCTGTCACAAAGGTCAGAGTTTGACCAACAGATCGGTCTTCATGTTCTCTGACTGACGAGGTTATGAAACTACACACCGTACCACGTGGCCATGTTGACTTGCTCCCATTGGTTAGGACAGAAGAGATCTCATTTAAATTAGCTCGGGACCAATGCAACGTTTCTTTGAACAAACAGGCAGGTCACATGGGATCTCATTGGAATATATTTCTAGAAATAAATTTTAAAAAACGCGTATTAGTGGGCACACAGACAAAGGTGTGTTTTATTTGTTCTGGTTTTCCGGTAATGGGGAAGTAAATTTACCTTTTCCTTTGAATCTTACTACCCATCCGGGCTATACTCGCTTAACTACACTGTTGGGATAGGAATGAGAAAGATCGAATGTGAAAATAAATGTTTCTGCATTTGTACGAAAGAAGAGTGGTAAACCATTTATTAGAAACGCCCTCATTACACATGGATACTTCATTCCTGTGCATTGCGAGAGTTATGCCTTAGACCAGGCATATCAAACACGTTTGGAAATTAAAACATACTGAAAGGGCTCCATTGTGAAGCAATTCAATATTTTTATTTTATCAACCTTATTGCTACAAAAATAAAAGAGTAGGGCCCTATATAAAACAATAAGAAAGACTATATTTTTTCACAAGAAACTTAAAACTTTTTATTTGCAGCAATAATGTGACTATCGTCTTTTTAAATTTCATGTCCATGTCACTTTCATAAATGTTGACAAAAATGTGTGTCCGTAATCCGAGACTTTTCGGTTTTTTTTTAGCCTTTTAATGAGAGAAAACAAATGTTAACATACGTATCCTATACATTGCACATATTTGGTACTAAGACTCAACAATTGTTGTGAATTGATTTTGGTTGATAAAAGAGTAGAAAATTGATACACCAACCTCACATGGCTGATTTCCTCAATTTATACCAAATTCTAAATGTTTTATTTCTACGACATTTTTAAAAATAATATAATAAAAGGGTTCCATTACTATGTTGGTCCATCATAAGGTCGACAGGCCGCACAAAATCAGTGACATTTCTGCCTTAGACCATGCGACCACTACTTCAGTTGATAGCGAAGATAAAAAATACTACTTGTCCTTATACACTAAATATCTTACAACCACTAGAGCAATGAATTGGACCCCAAAGATAGTTCTAATTTTTAGTTGACTGACATATGTTTAAGACAAATAGAGTTATTCATAATAAAGTTCTCCATTCTTCTGGAATATTTTGTCAAATTTGGCAATAGAGAGATGGATAGGCTATCAACGATTCCGAGAAACACGAAGGCCAGTCACTTTACATTCACATGAACCACAAATCTCGTTAAGGCTCCTTTTTGGATACTATTTTCCAACCAGCAAAGTAAAGAGGTTTTTTTTTATATATCTATGTTACGATGAAGTCAGCCATTTTGGTATCCGCTTCACTTGTGATTGGCAAACGAAAGAGAGGGGGATAATTCCCTTTTGTTCCGACAGAGGGGATAGAAATAAGGCTAAGTGATTACACACCCTGGTTTACTCGTTCAGGAATAACGTTGTTTAGATCATCACTCGACCAGGGTGCTGGGGAGCTTGCCATCATATTAATTAAACGGTATGAGAGTAGCTCCTCCCCGGGCTGTGATTGGAAGGTCAATATTGAAACAGTGGGCTACATGCTAACCCAGTAAGAGTAAATAGTGGTTTAGCAAAGGAAATCCTTAAGGGAGGGAGGAGGTTGTAACTTAGCTTTATTACTAATTTGACGGGTTTGAACAGTGATTTTTTCCAAACAAATAGCCTGCAGGGGTTTAAAAGCGAATCTTTGAATATACTTTTCATCATATCATGAATTAATTAAAATTAAAAACATTTTGAAACACACTCATCAGTAAATGTGAGCCGTTAAAAAAGTAGGCTCAAAAAATATTTTAAATTTTAAATAACATATTTTATTTACAATTTTTTCCCACCTGCACAATTTGAAGATTTTTTGTGGATTCAGATTAGCTAGTTATGGGGAAGTTGGGGCTTAAATCCTGGCTGGGATTACTGAAGAAGGACCTAGTTTATTCTATCCAGTGTTACACTTTCCCTTCCACAAATGCGGGAACATTTCCTCTTAAACACTACCATCCTCATCCCTGCTCTTTAATGGTAAGTATGCGAATAGACCCAGACGGTTAATAAGACACGATGCACAAAATAGAACTAAGTTTTTAAGATAAAATTAAAACTAAAATAAAAAGCTCTTAACAAGCTATACATTTTTGTACAAAATAATAGATATTAATTTTAATTAAAGTAATTTATTGTTTCTGTTTTAAAACTGTCCATAGCACAAGATTGTTTGTGTTTTCCATAAAAAATATTGCTTAGAAATATTTCTGAGAGCAAAAAGATCAAATGTTCCGTGGAGTCTCCTTAAATAGAAAATAAGAAAGAACTATCTTCGGGGTATGCGTTGAGACAAGATAACTTTTTAACATGGGAAGCAAAGTCGAAGTGAAGCTTGAAAATTGCGAAGAAAAGTCAAAAGTGAAGTCAAAGATTAGTTTTGTTTAACTTTCACGTGTTTAGATTATAAATGCAGATGATATAAAAATAAAAACTTTATCGACTATAGTGAGGGAACGTATCGTTTAACATTTTCTTAAAACAGAGGAAATTCGAGTAAGAAATATTGTAAGAACTTGTTAAAGGCCTAGACAAAATAAACGATGGCTGGAAGTCAGCCAGTCCAATTTCATTCAAAAAACAAACACACAAAACAACATTTCATACATGAGCCAACTTTACTTTTGTTATAGAAAATTAATCCAGAGTGAGATATGTTTAAAGTAAAGAAATTCCTCATTTGGTTAAAAAAATTGTATCTTTCAACATTTGACAAAGTTATTAGTTTTCTTCTAAACATTTTCGAATATATCAAAGAAATGTCGGTGTCGTTGTCAAAACGAATGAGTGTTGCCATTTGACTCTGACTTTTCAAAGCTTTTCTCAGCCTAGTTATATTTAATTTGAATCAAGACCGTGCATAAGTGGCACCAGAGCCTTGTCACGGTGCGAGTATGGAGAAGTGGAAGCGGGAAAGTATCAGGATAGCCATCTGTTCACTAGTGAGAGAAAGTATCGGGACAGCCATCTGTTCACCAGTGAGAGAAAGTATCGGGACAGCCATCTGTTCACCAGTGAGAGAAAGTATCAGGACAGCCATCTGTTCACCAGTGAGAGAAAGTATCAGGACAGCCATCTGTTCACCAGTGAGAGAAAGTATCAGGACAGCCATCTGTTCACCAGTGAGAGAAAGTATCAGGACAGCCATCTGTTCACCAGTGAGAGAAAGTATCAGGACAGCCATCTGTTCACCAGTGAGAGAAAGTATCAGGACAGCCATCTGTTCACCAGTGAGAGAAAGTATCAGGACAGCCATCTGTTCACCAGTGAGAGAAAGTATCAGGACAGCCATCTGTTCACCAGTGAGAGAAAGTATCAGGACAGCCATCTGTTCACCAGTGAGAGAAAGTATCAGGACAGCCATCTGTTCACCAGTGAGAGAAAGTATCAGGACAGCCATCTGTTCACCAGTGAGAGAAAGTATCAGGACAGCCATCTGTTCACCAGTGAGAGAAAGTATCAGGACAGCCATCTGTTCACCAGTGAGAGAAAGTATCAGGACAGCCATCTGTTCACCAGTGAGAGAAAGTATCAGGACAGCCATCTGTTCACCAGTGAGAGAAAGTATCAGGACAGCCATCTGTTCACCAGTGAGAGAAAGTATCAGGACAGCCATCTGTTCACCAGTGAGAGAAAGTATCAGGACAGCCATCTGTTCACCAGTGAGAGAAAGTATCAGGACAGCCATCTGTTCACCAGTGAGAGAAAGTATCAGGACAGCCATCTGTTCACCAGTGAGAGAAAGTATCAGGACAGCCATCTGTTCACCAGTGAGAGAAAGTATCAGGACAGCCATCTGTTCACCAGTGAGAGAAAGTATCAGGACAGCCATCTGTTCACCAGTGAGAGAAAGTATCAGGACAGCCATCTGTTCACCAGTGAGAGAAAGTATCAGGACAGCCATCTGTTCACCAGTGAGAGAAAGTATCAGGACAGCCATCTGTTCACTAGTGAGAGAAAGTATCAGGAGAGCCATCTGTTCACTAGTGAGAGAAAGTATCGGGACAGCCATCTGTTCACCAGTGAGAGAAAGTATCAGGACAGCCATCTGTTCACTAGTGAGAGAAAGTATCAGGAGAGCCATCTGTTCACTAGTGAGAGAAAGTATCAGGAGAGCCATCTGTTCACCAGTGAGAGAAAGTATCAGGACAGCCATCTGTTCACTAGTGAGAGAAAGTATTAGGAGATCCATCTGTTCACTAGTGAGAGAAAGTATCGGGACAGCCATCTGTTCACTAGTGAGAGAAAGTATCAGGAGAGCCATCTGTTCACTAGTGAGAGGAAGTATCAGGAGAGCCATCTGTTCACCAGTGAGAGAAAGTATCGGGACAGCCATCTGTTCACCAGTGAGAGAAAGTATCAGGAGAGCCATCTGTTCACCAGTGAGAGAAAGTATCAGGAGAGCCATCTGTTCACTAGTGAGAGAAAGTAGCTTCAAATAGTTTAAAGTCCGTATGGCCTTGAGATGCAACCCACACAAGGCACCTGCCCCTTTAAATTCACCGAGTAGACAACCTCCCCAGTAAGAGTAGACTGTGTACATTTAGTTAGAGTGATTAATATAGAAAGCATATATAACCAGAACGGGTAGGAAGTGGTACTAAGAATAATATGGCAACATTTCTTTTAAGATTGGTTGATATCGGGATGTGTGGTTTCAGGCGGTGATCAAAAATTCCCGCGTGACTTGCAAGTGTCACGGCGTGTCTGGTTCCTGTAGCCTCATCACGTGCTGGCAACAGCTGGCACCCTTCAGAGAGATCGGTAAGTCAAATATATAGACAGGTTTGGACACATGGATAAGTTTGATTTCTTTTTAAATGGCTACATTTAAAAATAAGGTTATTGTAATTTTTCTTAATTCAGTGTGTTTATGTACTTCTCGAACAGACTGATTATATTAACACACAACTTAAACCTACTTAATCATGAGATATGTAGACCTTCCCCCTCCCCTTTTCTAGGACTTATGTCCAAGTCCCCAAATAGAGAAGAAAGGAGGAAATACTTTTACATATTTTGTTTTATTTAGTAACAAGACAGTTCCAAGTATATGGAACCAAAAGAATATATATAATTTATACAGGCAGTTGAGGAGCTAGAGTTAAATACTAGATGAAGGCTGTTTACAAAACAATATGAAACGGGTAATCGCCTGCCATCAGTGCACAAGGCAATAATAATTTCCTAGATTAACAACAATTATCGCAACGCCCTGCGAAGAGGACGCAAGTATATTTTAAAAAGATTCAATATAAGGACATACAATAAGAACGAATCATCCCATACATAACACTCGTAACAATTCCAAAGGTCTAAGTTCATTCATTGATCCAAGGCAAGAGCTTGGTATCACAACACCTGCAGGTATCGCCCACAATAACATTTACTTCTGGCGATGTAAACAGGCACAACATTATCTCTCAACTTGGTCCCCCACACAATGGAAGTTCATCACAACTAACTTCTACCTATTTTTACTTAATTAAAGGAACTAATAGCTTGGCTATTTACAAAAAAGAGGTTTTTCCATATATATCATCTATAGCCATCCTCAGACTTCAAAAAGGCTCAACAAATTTGCTTGTTCCCAAAATATAGGTTTCCCGTAATTTTAATTTAAATACTAATTGCATATTCTCAAAATCGAGGTTTCCCATATATTACATTTAAAGTAAATTGCAAACTCCTGAAATGGAGGTTACCCGTACGTTAATATTATAATATTTATTGAGGTTTCCCATGCACAACATTTAAAGTAAATATATTTAGGTGAACCTCGATGCTATACTACAGATCCATGCTATGTCAACACTCATTACTATAAGATATATTATTTCAAAGGTGAATTTGAAAAGATAAACAATATTAATTACGACCAAGAGATAATTTAGAATAATTTGAGAATGCACGCCTGCCGCGGCAGGGCAGCTCTTGAAGTCTTAGTCCGTGGTATCAAGTGTGCAACCATCTGATGCAGATGCATATTGGCATGGTCTAATGATCCCTGGAGGGGAGCACGAGAGCAAATTCCATCATGAACCGACCAATTGATCACACTATGATGTTGACTGAACTTTAGGGGTGGGTTGTGGGATTTCGCGAAGGTTACTGAAACACGGAATTAAAAAAAAAAAAAAAGAATGGGA
>CABFWO010005886.1:0-21070 GCA_902155825.1 Timema genevievae | reverse complement strand
ATTTTAGAGTTACGTGCGGAGACACTACTCTTTGAGTTTCTGGTTGAGAACCTCCCTCTGACCACATTTTACACTTCTCGCTTATGCTAGAAGGGCTTTGGGACGTCAATGACACCCGCCGTAGTTCCCAAGCCCCTGGATAAGAGGATTGGTGGCATCGGGAAGCCTGTCGTAGAAGGCCTACGCAAGCTTCTGGAAGTGGTCCTTGATGGTAGGTATCTCTAAGTCCCAATGCAGAGTAACGTTGTAAACGTATCAGAGGGCTTCCACATTGGTCCTCAGATATCGGTTCTGGAAAGTATGTATCCTCCTCACATACGTGTCCGTTAGGTGGCCCCAAGTGGGACATGCATAATCAAAAATCGCCTGAGCAAATGATTGTACATTATCGGGCCATTCCTCATGGACGGGTGCTACGCCTGTTCAAAATTGGTCCTAGGCAATCCAGGCTTTGCCTCGCTTTGGTAAGTCGTTCAGTAAAGTATAGTCT
The DNA here is from genome assembly GCA_902155825.1 of Timema genevievae. Lineage (NCBI taxonomy): Eukaryota > Metazoa > Arthropoda > Insecta > Phasmatodea > Timematidae > Timema > Timema genevievae. The sequence continues at coordinate 20,580 of CABFWO010005886.1, read as the reverse complement.
CCAGGTCATTTTGGTGTCCAGCCTAGGTCCCATGTACTTAGCACTGTTAGTCCATCTGATTTGGTCTCTGAACAGCCTCTGTGGAGCTGGCCTGTAGTACTTTCTCTTCCATTTAAAGAGAACTTTTGTGCTCTTCTCCACGTTGATTCTCGTCCCCCAGGTGGTCATCCACTCCTCCAACTGCGTCAGATGAGCCTGGAATCTCCTCTCTCTGAGAGGCCCTCTCCATGACTCCGCTACTAGAGCCTTATCGAACGCATAAAGTGCCAACCAAGCTCCAGCCCAGATACTTCTGACCTGGGATGTGACGTTCCCAAAGGTTGTGGAGAATGTATGGTGGGAAAGATAAGATAGGACAACCTTAACGAGGTAAAAGGGAAGTTCAAGAAAAAGGAGTTTGAAAAGGAGTCCTTTATGCCAGACACGGTCAAAGGCTTTTACTAGGTCAAATTAAACAGCACCGGTCAGCCCATTGATATTTAAGTTCCTCGTGACCTGCTTGACCAGGTGAACAAGCTGGTGGGACATCGCGTGTTTGGCCTGGAAACCGAACTGCTCGTCCACCAGCATGCCCCCCTCCCCCTTTTCCGAACATTCCTCACCAGTTTCGTCCTTAATAGCCTCTCGAACATATTTCCCAAACAGTCGACAAGCTGATCAGTCGGTAAGACGAAGCTAAGGCAGGTCGTTACCCGATTTGTTAAAACACAGGAGGTTGGTGAGCTTCCAGAGCTCAGGGAAATGACTCAGGAGCAAGGTGGATTTGAAAAACTTCAAGAGAAAGCTTATTTATCCAAGGACATGTTTCTGAGGTCCACCTTTTTGACGCAGTTGAGTACAGTCAGTCACATTCAAGGGTTCGGGCTCATCTAAGGATCTGTAAGCGACCGCGCTGGCAACGTCCTTCCCATGCGCTATGTGCATCGGGTCTTATGGATTGTCAGTCGGTATAAATTGTGCCTCTAAGTGATCAGCGACAGCATTGGCATTCTCCTGGTACTAGTTGGCCACCCCATTGCATCCAACGATCAGCGAGCTTGGTGTGTGGACCCGCATCAAGTTCTTCGTCATCTGCCACAAGGATCTGTTTTGTGTGCACAAGCTCTCAATATTGTCCTTCCAGTCACTGTTCTGGTATTCTTGGACCATCTCGCGAACCACATGGACTTTGTTGTTCCGGTTAGCCTTGTATCCTGGGCCCGTTGAGATTTTCCAATCCTTCCTAAGTAGATTTCTCTCCCAAACGTGCCTGAGAATAGAATAGGGCAAGGTAGCCTGTGGAGCCCTGATGGTTCTTCAGCACCGACGCTTCAAGCGCTCTCTTGATGGCGGAAGTAAGCTCCGTAACGTGATCGATTTCTGCTGCCGTTTGAAAGGTAGGGGGGGTCTCAATCAGGTTTTTTGGAAGGGTCTATTAAGGGCATTGAGCGTTCCAGGTTCACAATAACGGGATTGTGATCTTAGTCCAGCTGCGCTAGAGACTTCAGAACCAATCGATGTGTGATCCCTCTGGTGACAAAGTTGTAATGGACGTCCAGGTGTAAATGGAGAGTGTAAGTGACGTAGGCAGGGGTGGATTAGCTGGAGGCCACCAGGCCATGTTGATCTATCAAGTTGAGGAGCAATCCGCTGTGAGCACCCATAATCACAGAGCCTCATTAAGAGTTCTTAGCGTTGAAGTCATCACCAATAAAAACATGCATGGCACCTTGTAGCAAAGCTTACATGTCAACTTCAGTGGCCTTGTTGAACCGACGCCGTGGAGGGAAGTAAATGAAGATGATATGCAATGGGCTGGTAGAGGTCACCAGTTTGATAGCCAATACTTTCATGTGTTGGAGGGAAGGGAGCGAAAGGGCGTGATGGTCAAGGGCCCTTTTGACCAAGATGGCCGTCCCACCCGTGGCCACATCCCTCACTTGGTCACTCCAATAACAGATAAACTCTGCAAACAAGAACCTCATTGCGGGACGCAAGTGGGTTTCTCCCAACATTACATCAACAAGATGCCTAATCAGGAAACCTTCAAGCTTAACATTCTTCATCACAGCTTTGTTAGTGTTCCACGAGTGCGACAGTGAGGTCCATCAACACTGATTGTCCTCTATTTGAGTGTGTTGCCATGAGAGACCAGATAGAGAATGATGTGCTCCACGACCAGGTGAACACGGTTGCTCCTCGGAGAGGCCTGGACCTTCCTCAATAAACTCGATGAAAAGTCCCAAGGATCCAATCCAGGTATCTCTTTGAGTAGTTCAATACAAGTTTTGAGCTTGGTAGCCTCATACTCTGGGTTGAGGTTTACAAGAGGAAGGGTAGTGAAGGGAAAAAATGGGTTTGAGGGGTGAATAGATTGTGAGAATGGGGTAATAGGAATAGGGGAAGAGGTACAAGGATTGTGAGGAAGAGGAGTGGCCTTGGGGTGATACTCAACAGGGGTGGGGTGGGGGGACCTGCCGGGGCTGGCTCCATGACTGTGGCTTTGGTGGGAGCCTTGGCCTGAGTGTAGAGGTGTTAGTCTTCTTATCGACGCACCAGTGAAAGAGTTCACCAGTGGCTTTGGTGTTGGAGCAGGAGTCACGATCACCTTCTGATCCGCAACGTGCCCCGAGGGCTTCTGGCCTTCGCTTAGGCCATTCATCCTCCCTTTACGAACATTGGAGGCCCATGCCATCTCTGCATCCCACAGGACCTTGTACGTTGGACAGCCCCACCAGTCTGAGGAGTGAGTCCCAGATTAGTGCAGGCACCTCAGGGGGGATCGTTTATACTCCGGGCAACTGCTCCTCTCGCGGTCACCACCACAAACTTACATCTCGGACTGGCGCGGCAATCCTTTCACACGTGACCGAACCTGTAGCAGTTCTGATTGGGGCCACTGGGTGACTTATACTTCTCCACTGAGATTCGGAGCCCTCATATGACTGTAAGAGTATACACAACAACCTTGCAGTATTTTCCCCGGGAGTCATAGTGGCGTTGAAGTTTAGCAATTACTACCTCTCTCCAGGTATTCCGGTCCCATTTCCATTAGGAGAGCATTTGGGTGATGGTTTTCTTGGGTAAGCCTATCTCCACCAGCTTCCCCTGGACATCATCCGGCGTTGTGTTTGTCAAAAGTCCCTTGACCATAACACTGACCAGACATCCTTGCCCAGCTCGTAGGACCAGTGCTGGACCCCGAGATTTGGCAGAAGCCTTTGGAAGAAGCGGTAAGCGCCCTCTGAGCCACACTGGAGTCGTACACAATAACCATCTGAACACAACCGGTGCATTTATAGTCATCACTGGTAATAGGTCACAGAGGGGGATTTCAAAGAGATTCAACCAATGATGGGGTATAGTGGGGGAATACCAGGAGGGGAAGTTTGGCAAACGACCGGTGCGCATTGAGACTCGATGATTCTACGCTTTGTTGGGCTGTTCTGAAAGGGCGTAAAACTTAACGATTCTCCACACACCTCTGTACATTATAGTTGTTTCAGTTAAACTTGAAGAAGAAAACGTGATGTTTCGTGCTGCTGTTGACGCTACGGGTAGATACAATGATATCATTATTTATGTAGCGTAGATACACCATACTCAATCTCCTGGTCATTAATTCGTCATTGTGAAGGGTAGGGTTCTAATTTCACCAACCATGTATTTTTCAGTGTATGAATGTGCATGCAAATGGTTTTCTACTTATTTAAACCCGCCTCGGTGGCGTAGTTGGCTAACGCGCCAGTCGTGTTGAGCCAGATCACCGAGGACGGGGAGATCGAGGTTCAAATCTCGGTCAGGTGAACTGAGGGTGGTTTTTCCTAAATGGTTTTCCACTCTCCCTCCACGCAAATGCGGGTTCACTTCCTCTAAATTCAACCTTGCAAATTCCTAATCCATTAGTGTAATTAGTACTTAAGCGTATAACCCGAACAGGTAGTAAGACGCGGTGCTAAAAATAATTAATTAATTACTTATTTAATTTTCCTTTCAATTTTATATTTTGTTATTATTATCACTAAAATGTGTTTGTATTCCAATAAATTTAATATTATTTGTTGTATTCGAACTCTGGTAAGTGTAAGAAAAGGCTAATGCCTTGACTTTGCCAGATAAATAAAGGCCGTTATTATTATTAGTAGTAACGATTTTTAAGGGGTAGGTATGAGGGGGTGATTTAAAGTAAATGCACCCACATTAGTGTGAAAAGGGATGAGAAAATCGCAAATATATATAATATATGTATAAAACTGCTCAGCAGAGATTCAACCCCTGACCTCCCCATCCCTGACAATCCAATATTTTGCTAGATTGACGCCTTAGACCTCGATACTACCGATATGGGTACCGAGTTTAAGGACGCTGCCTACCTGTGACGTCACGACAGGGCTAGATAGGATTTCCCATGTTAATGAATTTTTATTCAGTGAGTTTTAACGATAAAACGTGGAGACAAAATTCATACATTCTTAAATGATTCTAAAAATGGTCTTACAGTGTCACAAAATTATTATTTTCATCTTGAGGTAGTCTTTTTGTACACGTGTTTTTATAAATCATCTACAACTTAAGCTATTTGACTTGGACACAAAAATGTTATGTATGAATCTTCCTTCCAGGCTGTAGATTAAAAAAATAGGAAACAAGAAAAATCTGATTTTAAAAAGTAAGTCAATGCTTACAAGTCGCAAATAGTATAGTGAGTGTGTAAACTCGTCAGAGGGATAAGGTAAGTGTTATCAGTTGATAAATAAGAATCCTCGCAGGTGAATTGCTAATTTTTATTCCCTATATTTCTATTTCGTGCATTGGCATCTAAGTGTGTCAGTGCTTAGTAGCTTAGGTGCGTCAAGTTAAGATGCAGCTCGCTTCGTGATGTGATAGTTTTACAGACAGTTAGGAACTTTAAGTACAAATCCTATGTGAATAATTTTGAGTTCTCAAAAAATAAGAATTCAAGAAAAATGTATTTGGGCATTAATTGTGTCAAATTTAATTTGGTTGCTGTTGATGAGGAGGCCAAATTTCTAATCCTGATAAGATACACTAAGAGGGAATTTCACAGTGATTTTCTCATTCTCTCTCCACGCTAATTTGTTGCATTTCCTCCAAGCTAGTGGGTAGCTATACATGACGAAACTGACACCTTTATCCATTTGCCCACTGGTGCGGATCACTTGAACACATTCTTTAAAGCGACACTTTGACAGCTCCATATTGAAGACATATAACAAAAACAAAAGCATTATGAGCCACAAAGTCATGGAGACGGGTCCTCCCATTCCTTCAGGGCAACATTTTATTTCCTTGTTTCTCTCAATTCCTTTTAATAACAGTGTCACGCGACGTTGGCGTAAACGTCTCATTTGTCGTAATTTACAGTCGCCACTTTTCACGTGTGAAACTTCAAACCATTCTCTGGAGACCTTCGTTTCAACTCGCAAATAACTTTATTTATTTATAATTTATTTAATAGCTCCATCACAAGGTGCATGAAAGGGTAAAACGCATAATACTATCACCATGTAGACACTATTTTAAAAAGAACCAAAAGTATCAATGTAGAGTATGTGATCTAGTGATCAGAGTTCTTGGCTGTCGGTCCAGATGTCTCAGGTTCGATACCCAGTGCGTCCAGATATTCTGTGAGTCAGTGGGTATGGATCGGGGCCAGCTCAGCTCCTTGAGGACAAATGATTAGCTACTTGAATGAAAAGTGGTAGCTCCGGTCCATAAAAATGAGATTAAAGGCTGGAGGGCTCATTGTGCTGAACACATGACACCCTCTCTCCACAGAAGTTGACACTGTCTTCGTCAGCAGATGGTGGCCGTGTGTCCGGTATAGAATAGTTCAGCTTCGGGCTGACGCCACGGAGTTTTTTTTTCCAATGATCCGCACCGGTGTCATTGTTATCTAGTCTGGTTTACCAGTGACAGGAATGTCGGGGTTCACATTGTACCGTCGCATCTCCTATCTAATGGAAGAAGTGACGAATACATTTACAAACAAATATATTAAATGAAGGTTTGGGAAGGATCAATCATAAGAGAGGTATACAAGTATAACAAATCAGTTTATTTAAATGTAACTAAGTAGATAGAATTACATATGGTTAGTTAGAGCTTACACTAGACATTCCTTTGTTAACTAAGAGAAATTAAATTAGTTACTATCGACATTGTTATCCCAATAGGGAACAATTGAAATAAACACCTAGATTATACGTGCAATCAACACAATTAAGGTAGAGTCTATATTACGATTAAAAGTAACTCTTTTAAGTAGAACTAACACGCATTCCGCTACGAAGGTGCGTCTGCCTCAACAAAACGGTAATATAAATAGGAATCAAATATTAATTTAAGGTTAAGAAGCAATACATAACAACTATACACCCTATTGGCTACTAGACTCAGACCTGAAAGGCATATATATGAATTATAGTTGAATAATAATTAACGACAACAAATTCTAGAAAGTCCTAGTCTAAAGAGTTAATACGTTGGTAAATGAAATGAGCTAGCTAGCATGAGTTAAATCCATGGTGAGTTACGAAACACAAAGATTAGGTTCATAGAAGAGGAACTATCAGTTTACAAATAGTAAATGGTGAGCTACCAGGAATCTAGGTTGTTAAGATACTATGGCCAGTCTATTCCTTATTAGTACTGCCTGGACATTCAATAGTATATTTATACTTCAACCTAATTTAGAGCACACTATAATTATTGCAAACAATAAATATATTAACTAGTACAAACGGCGCCTGAAGGGGGCCGGAGACTGTACACTATACCCCGTGGGCCACTACTATAAACTAGTAGCGCTCCCACAGGTTGCGCATCGTAAAAAAGATACACTATGAGAAATATTAGGGACTGGTATTAGTCACAGACCTAATTAGGTCACTAAACAAAGCGTTGTATAACCTTATTTCCACCACTAGGTGGTCCTAAGCATTAAGTAAGCCGAAACGTGGCCTTACAGTTTAGGGTGTAAGACATTTCCCTAGTTTTTTACCACTATGTCTTATGGACATAAAGAAATAAGTTAGAAACACTGACATACAAAACCATGCCTTGTGGACTTATAGAGCATAAAGCCCTTCATTCAAAACTCTGTCTTATGAGCATAGAAAAACAAGTCAGAAACTATGACATGCAAAACTATGTCATATGGACATAGTAAAATATACCACTAACTCTAACATTCAACACTATGCCATATGGGCATAGAAAAACAAGTCAGAAACGCTAACATACAAAACTATGTCATATGAACATAGTAAAAAAAAAGCACTAAAACTCTAACGAAGATTCTAACTTTCAAATACTCATGGTCTCAGACGTGCCTTCATCTGCGGTGAGGAGGAGAGATAGACGTCTCACACATAGTGATCACCCGTTGCTTTGTCCACCGATTTTGGTTCACGCCAAGTTGTTCCTCTAACGAATCGATACAAAAGTATACAAAATGTGACGCAGACGCACATAAACATACTCTGATGCACCCTGAAGGGGAGCACGAGAGCAAATTCCAACACGTACCGACCAATTGGTCACACCATGTATTTCGAATCCTAAAACAGACGGTTTGTCGCATTTCGCGAAGTTACTGAAACAAAGATAAGCATATTATTAATATTGGTGGGGGAAAACAAAAGTATGTTTGGAAACCGAATAAGGGTTTTTAGAGATACGTGTGGAGACACTACTCTATGGGGGTCTGGGTGAGAGCCTCCCAACCACTATTGACACATCTCGCTTATGCTAGCAGGGCTTTGGGACGTCGATGGCACCCTCCAGGGTCGATGACGTAATGCCCAATCCCCTGGATAAGAGGATTGGTGGCACCGGGAAGTCTGTCGTAGAAGGACTGCGCCAGATTCCGGAAGTGGTCCTTGATGGTAGGCATATCCAGGTCGCAATGCAGTCTCATTCCGAACATACCAAGGTGCGCCCACAATGACCCTCAGACACACTTTCTGGAACGCCTGCATCCTGCTCATATACGTTTCAGCCAGGTGGCCTCAAGCAGGACAGGCATAGTCGAGGATTGGCCTGAGCAACTGCTTGTACAGTGTCAGACCATTCCTTGTATACAGGGCGCTACGCCTGTTAAGCAGTGTGCCTAGGATTCCCAGCCTTTCCTTGTCTTGTTCAGTCTTTCAGTGCAATGCAGTCACCAGGTCAGTTTGGTGTCCAGCGTAAGTCCCAGGTCCTTAACACTGTTCGCCCATTTGATCTGCTCTCCGAACAGCCGGAGTGGGGCCAGCCTGTAGAACTTTTTTACATTTGAAGAGTACTGTTGTGCTCTTCTTCACGTTAATACTTGTCCTCCAGGTGGTCAGACACCCCTTCAACGGTGTCAGATGCGTCTGGAGTAGCCTCTCCACCAACTGACCTCCCCACGACTCCGCTACTTGAGCCGTGTCTACCACATACAGTGCCAAATTGGTGTCTGGGGTTTTAGGAATATCGTATACATACAGACTGAAGAGCACCAGGCCCACAAGGTAACCCTACGGCACTCCAGCCCGGATACTTCTGACTTGGGAAGTGGCGTTCTCAAAGGTAGTGGAGAAGGTGTGGTGGTATAGATAAGATTGTACAACCTTACCTAGGTAGAAGGGTAGGTTCAGGGAGAGGAGTTTGAAAAGGAAACCTTTGTGCCAAACACGGTTGAAGGCCTTTGCCACGTCGAGAAAGACAGCACCAGTCAGCCTGTTGATGTTGAAGTTCCTCTTGACCTGATCCACGAACCGGATGAGTTGGTGAGACGTAGCGTGTCCCACCCGAAAACCGAACTGCTCATCCACCAAGATACCCGCCTCACGAACATGTCGGCTCAGTCTCGTTTGTAGAAGTCTCTCGAACAACTTGCCCAAACAGTCGAGCAAGCTGATCGGTCGGTAAGACGATGCTAGGGCCTGGTCCTTAACAGGTTTATGAAAACAGAGGACATTGGCGTGCTTCCAGAGTTCGGGGAAGTGACTCAGGAGCAGGACGGCGTTGAATAACTCTACGAGGAAGTTAATTGCCTCCAAGAGCAGCATTCTGCGGACCACGTTATTGGTACCATCGCGTCCGGGGGCCTTGTGTAATCTTAGAGCGGCCAACGTCCGCGAAATTTCTGTCGCCTCCGTATATTCAGGTTCATCCAAGGGTATGTACGAGACCGCACCGATTACCTTAGCTCACGTGCGCAATGTGCACCGGGTCTGACGGGTCGTCAGTCGGTACAAATTGTGCCTCTAAGTGCTCAGCGAGAGCATCGGCCTTCTTCTGGTCAGAGTTGGCCACCCCATTACGACCTACAATAAGTGGCCTTGGTACGGGAACACGCATAAAGTTACTCGTCATGCGCCACAGGGACCTGTTCTGTATGCACAGGCTCTCAATCTAGTCCTCCCATACACTGTTCCGGTATTTTCGGACCATCTCGTGAACCACATGGACTTTGCGGCTCCAATTGGCCTTGTATACCGGGTCCCTTAAGATTTGCCAATCCTTCCTCAGCCGATTCTTCTAGACGTGCCTGAGGATAGAATTGGGCAAGGAAGCCTGTGGTACCCCCTTAGGACGGTGCCCCGGCGTAGAAGCCTCGAGCGACCCTTTGATGGCGGAAGTTATGTACTCCGCACCGTGATCGATTTCTGCTGCTGTTCGAAAGTTAGAGGTGGGTCCCAACCTCTCTCTCAACACATTCGTGTACCTGTGAGACTAAGGTAATTTTGAGGGAAGTGGGTGGGGGTGGGGGCCGAAATCCACCAAGCCGTGTAGATCTATGACTTCGCGGAGCAATCCGCCAAGAGCGCCCATAATCCTAGGGCCCCATGAAGGGTGTTTAGCGTTGAAGTCACCACCGATTAAAACAGGCTTGGTACCTCGGAGCAGCACCTCCATGTAAGCCCTCGTAGCCCTGTCAAACCAGTAGTAAGGAGGGAAGTAGATGGAAATGATTCGTACTGGGCCGGTTGAGGTCACCATTTGGATAGCCGTTGCTTCCATGTGTTGGAGGGGAGGAAGCGAGATGACGTGATGGTAAAGATCCCTTTGGACTAGGACTGCCGTCCCACCCTTTCCCACATCCCCCACTCGGTCGCTCCGATGGCAGATGAACTCTGCTAGCGAGAACCTCATTGCAGAGCGCAAGTAGGTTTTTCCCAGCATCATTACGTCGACACGATGCTTTTCCAGGAAACTTTCAAGCTCAGCCTTCTTCCCCGCGACTCCGTTAGCGTTCCAGAATACGACCGTGAGCTCCTTCAGCACTGATGATCCTTTATTCGGGTGTACTGACATGAGAAACCATGTAGAGGATGATGTGCTCCATGACCAGGTGGCCACGGTTACTCCTCGGAGATTCTTGGATCTTCCTCAAGAGACTCGATGAAAAGTCCCATGAATCCAGTCCCGGGATGCCCTTGAGAAGCTCAATGCAAATGTTGAGCTATGCACCATCAATCTCTGGGGTAGGATTGGGGAGCGGGTTGGGTGTGGGGGTGCCAGGGGAGAGAAGGGTAGGAGTGGGGAGTGGTATAAAAGTGTTGGAAGGGTGCAAAGGGTGGGGAAAGTGGTGCAGGGTGTAGGGGAGGGGGTAGATAGGGTGGTATATTGGGAGAGGAGCGTCTCGGACTGGTCTTCGACCGAGAGGGATTAACCGGATGCCACTGGTTCTGGTAAGGTAGATTCCACCAGTAGAGACCCTGCCACCCGCAAGGACTTGTACGTGGGAAAGCCCCACCACGCCGAAGAGTGGGCTCCTGAGCAGTGCACGTACCTCGGAGGAGATCGTTTCTCCTCCGGGCACCCGCCCCTCTCGTTGTTCACGACCACAGAACCCGCACCTAGGGCTAGCACGGCAATCCCTCCACACATTCCCAAACCGGAAACAGTTCTTGCACTGAACCAGGCCACCGGGAGACTTGTACTTCTCCACCTTGATGTGGATCCCGCACAGGACTGATATGGAGTACAGGCTTGTGGTGTGATCCCCGCGAGTCAGACAGACAACGAAGTTTGGCAACTGCTGTCTTTCTCCGGTCCGTCCTCTGATTTCGTTTCCACTGGTAGAGCATCTGGGTGATGGATTTTACGGGGAAGCCCATCTCCATAAGCTTTTCCTGGATGTCCCCAGGGTTTTCCTGTGTCAGGAGTCCCTTCACCACGATCCTAACCAGTCGCTCCCGTTTCAGCTCGTAGGACCAATGCTGGATCCCCAAGCTCAGCAAGAACTTCTGGAGGGCGCGGTAATCTTCCTCCGACCCACACTGGAGGCGCACTCGATCCTCTGGCTGCCTCCACAGGCTCTCAAACCTTGGATAAGATGGCCCTAACCACCTTGAGGTAGTCCTCCACATAACAGAAGATGATGTGAGGGATCTTCCCCTTGGCTTTGGGAGCCGGCCCAGAACCACTAGTACCAGGCTGGGGTGAGGCACGGCTTGCGTTGATACCCTTAGGTTTCCACTACTTCCCACCTTTACATAACACGGGCCACCGTTGTCTCCGCTCTCATCACCAGAGCTATCGCCTAAATGGGTAGAGTTGCCCCCTTCGGTATTTTCCTGGTGTTGCTTGCCTTACCCCTGCGGCGGAGTCCTATGGTCTTAAAACCCTCAGACTCATCATAGGACCTCTAGCTCAACTCTTCACGCATCAACGGGAGGTCTGGTCTTGAAGACAGTCCATCCACGTCCACGGAATCGCATGAGCTGTCGACACGCGCGAAACGTGTGACCTGGTCTTCCGACTCTGAAGCTAATTCAGCCGGGCGTTTCTTACCTACCGACAATCCTTGGCGGGAGGTGTCGGAGTTGACGAGTGTTTTTCAGGCCCTTGCGTTATCGCTCACGTCAATTCTGCTTGCAGCGGTCTTTACCGGTGAACTACGGCTAGGCTCCCCCTGACCAGGGCTTCCATTGGCACCGTTAGGTTTCCACTCATCGTGCTGGTGGGAGCTTTCGCTACCCTTACCGGTTTGAGGGCTGTTGGTCCTGTAAAGGGCCTCCAGTTCTTTTTAGCCATTAGCGGCACGCACACCTCCTGTAGTTGGAGGGGCCCTGCTGGTCTCGCCCGTATTGGCATTGCTGCCAACGCTTTGTAGGGAGCCGGCACTGGTCAACGAGTCGAGGCCCGAATATACACTACCGGATGCCCTGGTGGGTCCGTCAGTGGCACGCACACTTCCGGTAGTTGGAGGGGCCCCACTGGCTTCACCTTGGCCATCTGCGCCCACCTCGCTGGTAATTGGTGAGGTCACGCTGGACGTCATGTTGGCCCTAGAAAGGGCTGAATCTTCATGGGCTGAATCTTCACCGGAAGGTGACTCTTGCTGGGTTCGGTTTGCGGCACGCTCACCTCCGGTAGTTAGAGGAGTCCCGCTACCTACACCCGTTATGCTGGATCTTGCGCCCACCTCCCCGGTAATTTGGGAGGTCACGCCAGCCTTGTTGACCCTGGAAAGGGCCGATTCGTCCCCCGAAGACGACTATCGCTTGCTTCGGACAGTGGCACGCTTGACACCGGGAGTTGGAGTGGCCCCGCTGGCTTCGGCCTTCCCTGCAGGCTTGTTGTCCCTCGATAGTGCAGCTGCCGCTAAAACATCGGCCTTCGGGCTTGTGGTGGACCACTTGCCACCCGGCAAGAACTCCTTCCTGACCGGAGGAGCCTTCAGTCCCCGCGAACGGAAACCTTCGACTCCCCCTGCCAAGATGGGCAGCACAAGCCTGCTGCTGACAGCGGATCCCCCGACGCTCACCGCCAACTTCTTCTTTCTAGGAACCGGTCGATTCCCGGGCCTGGGATTCTTCAACACCTCATCCGGCGGTCTTCTCCTGACCCCGACGCCAACACCTTTCTTCACCTTCATCGCAGAATCCATCCAGTCGTAAAATAACAGACACTAAAAACGCTCAAAAAGCCAGGAACACGTAAGGGAGGCAGGACGACACCTTGCACACCCATCCAAAATGTGACATGCTCTAATACAACCTGAAGGGGAGCACAAGAGCAAATTTCAAACCCGTACCGACCAATTGGTCACACCGTGTGGTTTCGAAAATTAATACAGACGGGTTGTCGCAATCGCAAAATGTGAAGTGAGGGATGGCTGTTTTATACAAAAAGGACTGACGTCTTTGGGAAGGGTGTCCACCAAGAAAAGGGGGGGGGGAGTGAGTTTGCAAAATTGCGCCGAATGACAAATAGTGCTAGTAGACGGTGCGGAGAACACAAAGAAGCTGCTCTGTCATTTCATCCAAGAACCACCAGGAGCAGTCAGCTGGGACATTTTCCTCAAGTTTGGGCGTTTCCAGTAGCATGATTTCACCGTGAGTTAATATCTGCCACACACTATTAGAATTCATTAGTTCTTGTATTTATCGTGTTAATCATATATATATATATATGGTATTTTGAGTGCACGTGTTAAAAGGGACGTTTAACACGTTACAACATCTTGGTTGGATATACTAAGGTGTTTTCCCCTTAATGGTTTCACACTTCTCTTCCACGCAAATACTGTTACACTTCCTCTAAAACACAGGTATTTGAAACGTGGGTCACGACCCCTCTAGGGGGCGTGAAATATATTCTGAGTGTAATAGAAAACCTTGACAAACGTGAGTAAATTAAATATCTACTATACAAACTCCAAGGCGTGAGACCGCAAGTGAGCTATACCAACCGAGCGGCTGCCACCGTTAGCGATGAAAATGCCAACATTTACTCATAGAGGGTGTTATTTGGTTAGCACAGCGAGCCCTCTGGCCATTATTCTCAGTTCTATAGACCAGAGCTGTTATTTATTCAAGTAGCTTTTTATTTGTCCTCACGAGGCTGAGTTCGACCTCGTTCCAGACTCAATGTTTCACAGATAATATTGGAAGCACTTGGGATCGAACATAGGACCTCTGAATCTGTAGTCAGAAGCTCTCACCACTTGACCACAAAGGCGGTCAAATAATTACTATATAACTATTCAATGTATTATACATTACAACATTTAATCATATATTTGCTTAGTTTATTGCAAAAATAAGCGTCATCCGGCATGATTATTCAAACAAAATTTTAATAATCATTCGTATAATTGACTTGAATAAACTAATGGCTTCCATTGGTTATCTGCATGTATACAGTTTGTAAATTATAACATTTCAATTCATAAAATTAAATTTAACTTCATGTATGCCATTTTTTTTTTACAATAAATATGTAAGACTTGAAGCAATTTTATATTTTGTTTAAATTCTCCTCCTCGAACTCTTTAAGGCATCAGCTCCATTGAATATGACTTTAAGATAAACATTCCACACAACAGATTTTTACGCAAACATATAACCATGGAACTTCCAGTCTTTATATCATAGTCAAGTCAATGGCAGTTCCCTAAACTGTAAGCTATGGCTGAATAGCGGGTTGTGAGAATTGTAATCAAAACGTAATTAAATCTATTAGATAGAGCACCCTTTGTCAAATGAGAGTTGACATATTTATTTATTACCAGACCGGGCTAGTTACACTTTTATTTCCATATTCAGTTCAAGTACTAAGCTCTATCCAACTGAGCTGTGAATTATATTAAACCTTTCATTGCAACTTTGTTTTGTGATTGTTTTATCATATTATAGTGTTTTAAAAGAATAAATATAGATACAAACTTTGTTTTAAAATTGACGTAAGATTGAAATTGGTTTTGTTTAATTCAAACTTTTTTTAATCGTAGGGCGGACTTTTGACATCCAAGTTTGGTCGACTTATGTATAGTTTATTAGCCACTCTGGTGGCACAGAACGTTGCCCAGGGTACACCATAAGAGATCGTCTACATGTCGTACCCGCAATGAGATTATATGATGATAGTTATTATGATGTTGTGGAACCGGGGTGAGTCTTAACCTAGCTTATGCCTAATTTAACAAACCCTGGTGACCGTTAGGTACATTCCCCTTAAGGTAAAAATAGCCAGGGTACCAGCCGGTAATCGAACCCGGGACCCCTAGGCTCATAGGCAGATATACTAACAACTACACCACGGGGCCGGTTATTAAAACATTGATTGACTATTACTGAAAACAAACAACATCATCCATCTCGTTAATAGTATCTAAAAAATTTGTTTGCACAAATAAAGACCTACAAATTTAAAAATAATTATATGATCTAGGATGTAGACTTATATACATACTTTATACTTTATATATATATATTTATATATATAGGCCTACTGATCTTTTACTAGTGCTGTCAACAGTTTGTACAATAAAAAATAAACTTTTTTTTTAATACCAAACAAAACTTGATAGCCTATATCTGACATTATTTTCAAGAAAATAAGTAAATTTAACTTTATAAATCTTGGTGGTTCACTAAATATGTATCTGATTTAAAGTTGGTCACAATTCAGTGGAGTTTGTAAACCGCTGATCTAAGGCAGGTTTCTACGCTATCCGGCTATCCGGTGGTGGGGGAGGGGAACTATCTTGAGGGTGGCAGGACTCCACTGTGAGCTTTTATGACTGATCTCAAGAATCTAACACTTCGTGTCTGTAACTAAAAGCCAGCCTTCTTCCATTAGACCACCGACGTCTCTAAGTTTGAGGACAGAACACACTTAGCACCTAGCTCGGACTTTCACGATTTCAAGATGCATTGTGGATCCTGGGAACGTGGACATATGTACTAGTATCGTCTTGTCTGGTTCAATGGTGATGGGGAGGTCTGAACTCGAACTTCGGCTCAGTCTATTGAGGGTTTTTTCCCCTAAAATGTTTCCCAATCTTCCTACTCGCAAATGCGGGGATACTCTTTATAAATTCTAGCCTTTTCATTCCTACCCCACTAGAGCACTAGAGTAGGTCTAATAAATGTTTACAGCCCCAAATGTAGTAAACTAAGATATTTATCTTGCTATTTTTATCACCACGTCTTACTACCTGCTNTTGATTTATTTCAAAGTCTTTAATATTTGTTTGGGTTATACACCTATGTACTAATTACGCTGATGAGTTAAGGTTGAGGAAGGTTGAAATTAGAGGAAGTGTACCTTCACTTTTATGGAGGGAGAGTGGAAAACCATTAAGGAATAAACCCTTAGTACATCCAACCTGGATTCGAACCCCAATCTCCATGTCATCAGCAGTCTAGTCTATTGTGAAAGCGACGCCTTAGACCATGTGGCCACCAAAGCAGGTAGCAGGCTAAAACCTGGAGCATAAAAAAACCAAGGCGCCACCTACAGTATTTCTTATGGGAATGATAATTCTAAATCTTCAAAACCACTAAAATAAACCTCAATATAACATATAGGCCTACATTAATACATTAACTTTGACACTTCTGACAAAACGTTGTTGAAAATGGCCTAAAATATCTATATGACTTGAAATGCAAAGTTTTTAATCTTAAAGAGACAATGGACATGTTGATATTTTTCGCCTCTAATTGGGTACGATTCTTTTTAAAAATTAATAGGAATTAGTAAGCCACTTCACAAATAAAAATAATTTTTGTACGTTTGTAACCCATTTTAGTAATGAATAAGGTACCCTCTTAAGTTGTTCCAACTTAGTAGATACTTCACTCTCAGCGATTTACCGAGTGGGTAACAATCATGATCCAGCACGTAACCCAAACTCTACCATGTAATTAACATTACATGTCCAAAGGTGGTGAGCGTCAGGAACAAAACAAAGAGAGCGGTGGAGTGCGTGCTGGTTAGAAACAAATAGATAGATAGAAACTAGAATGTACTATGTGTAGCAACACTAGAGCTTACCGGAGTCATCAAAATTTGGATCATTACCAAACAAAGGAAAACCGTTTCTTCATGCCGGAATAGTCTTGGTAACGAGATATTGGGGAATCCCTGCTGAAAGGTAGGTTTAGAAAATACGATTTTGTTTAACTCTTACGTTGACCAGCTGTTACTAGAGTCTATCCAGTGTAAGAATGGAGGTAGCTGACAATTAGCAGAAGATTTTTATTGCAAACCTTGGTTTAAAGTCACTAATGTTAACCTATGTGGAAATAATAATTTTGTCCATATTAATACTATATTACCAACTGGGGTCAATGAGTCATTTGACCCCCCTGTGAAAGTTAGAAAATTAATACAAAAAAGAAAATGAAAGTTCAAATTTTAGAAAGAAAATACAACACAGATAAATTTTATACAGTTTTGAATCTTTTTACGCGCAGACACCTCTTAAGCCGGGTCCACACCCACACGTGCGTTATTCGTCCATGTTTATTCGTTTTTCGATATGATTCAAGCAAGTGTTGAAAAAATATTCGTTTTCATGTAAGAATATTTGTTGTACATAGCGAGTAACGAACATTGTTCCACGTAGAGACGGTAGATCACACATCAAATAAGACTAATAATCGCCTGAGAGCAGTTCGTCCATGATTATCGAATATAGAATATGTGTGGACAGCAGGAGTAGCGGAACTGTGGGGGACTCTGACCCCCTGGAAATAATTTGCCCCTCCCCGGAATTAATCCACCCCCCTAGATATATTTCAAATCCTTTGATCTTATCGAATATGAAGCTGAAAGATGGACTTAAATCAAAGTCCAAATGACTTATAGATGCATTCTATTGTCAAAAATTTGCCGTAGAGGACCACTTCAAATAACTACTAGACTAGAGACATCTAACTGGCCCAAAAAATCAGGGGAGGAAAGTTACAAATAGCTTCAAATAACTACTAGACTAGAGGCATCTAACTGGCACAAAAATTCAGGGGAGGAAAGTTACAAATAGCTTCAAATAACTACTAGACTAGAGGCATCTAACTGGCACAAAAAGTCAGGGGAGGAAAGTTACAAATAGCTTCAAAGAACTACTAGACTAGAGGCATCTAACTGGCACAAAAAATCAGGGGAGGAAAGTTACAAATAGCTTCAAAGAACTACTAGACTAGAGGCATCTAACTGGCACAAAAAATCAGGGGAGGAAAGTTACAAATAGCTTCCAAAGTCATCCAAATTTCAAAAAAAATTAGGGGAGGACAATTCTAAATAGCTTCTAAATCCATGTCATTTTAAAGAGTTTTCAGGTGAGGACAACCCAAATAGCCTAGTTTCTGAAATAATTCAATATTCAAAATCTTGTCTCTTGAAGACCACTTCAAAGATTATCTTCTAAAGGTATCTAACCATTGTAGAAAAAATTAGGTGAGGATCACTCTAAATAACTCTGAGGGGCATTCAAATTTCAAAAATGTCTGGGTGATGAACACTTTAAATGGTTTATAAAATGATCTAATTAAAAAAATCAAGGTGAAGACTTCTCATAGCTTCTAGAATGAAATATTTTTTAAAAAATTGTTGAAGGATGGCCACTCCAAATGGTATATAAAACTATTTGATTTTAAAAAATTGCGGAGGATGACCATGGTTTAAAACATACATAATATTAAATGTGAATGATAAACTATTAAACGGCTTTAAACAGAAATGTAACATTGTAAGTAACTATGTTATTTATAACTATGACCCCCTATTAAAATGATCTGGATCCGCCCCTGTTACCAATCCAAAGTGTTAAGAGCGTTCATCATAGCAGGCCCAACTTAGCTCCCGGCTCACATCTGTGTGTGTGTGTGCGCGCGCGCTCGCTCGCGAGGTACTGGAGTAAAAGGAAAAGAAAAGACCAAGCAAGATATGCCAGAAATGTGTCCAGAGAATTACTCGAGATTTTCCGCGGTGGTGATGGGGACAAAGTGACAAAGTTTCTTGTTAATAACTATACTAAATACGCATTATGGCAGAATGAAGATATGTGCACAGTGCTCATCCGTGAAGCCATTCTAAAATGGTCAAAAACGGCCTTTTCAATGCAGCTTTCATCCAAATTTCGTTTAATATTTCAACAATGTTCTGTATTTAGGAACTTATTTTAACTCTTCATCTCCATTAATTTTTAATTAGAAATGATCCATGTGCAATAGAGTTCTTATAAATTAACGATTTCTAGCCGACTGGACCACAGAGTTGACTGGCATGTGATGAACGCTCTTAATAAACTTTTTTACATCACTAAGGATTAATGAATAATTGGATATTTATTGAGTTATTTAAAGAACAAAAAATATTAATATAGCTATAAGTTTTTTATTTCATGATTGTAGCAACAAGAGATATTATAGTGTATAAAATAAAAAATTGAAACGTTTTATATCCACACTCATATCTTTTTATAATTGGCCACCATAAATTATAAAATAAATACATGCCTTTTTTATAATTTAGAGAAACAGCCACATAAAATATTGGTTTCAAAATAAAAGGTTTGGATTTTGTAAGCACATGCGCATGAAAACATCCGATTACGGTTTGTATGGTGTCATCAACCACACTCATTTAATCTGGTACGCCATCTTAGCCTATGAAGATAAGGCAGCCTTTTATAATCTCTCGTTTGTAACTTTTAAAGTGAACCACAGAGGCCTCCTACACAAAAAAGAAAAATCCAAATAATTATTTTCATAAGTTCATGTTTTAATAATATAAAAAATGTTAGAAGAAAAAAATAACTAGAAACAAATTGCTTGTTGTGAAAGTTTTGACCATCAAAAGTGAGAGTAAATCTACATAATGTGTTTGCATATCCTATGGTTTGGTGAATAGTTACATGAGAGTATATCTGGTATCTATTTCCTGCTGTCAGCGACCACCAATCCTACGCTGGATGGACTCTAAACTGTAGATATATGAAAAGTACACCACGATAAAACAAACAAATTTTTTTTAAGTTTCTGTGAAAGCAACATATAAATACATTCTATTTTATTCATGTGAGAAGCATGGAGTAGTGAATTAATGAATTAATTAATATAACTATTTAAAATTAATACACATAGCTCCACATTGTATAAATGCCAATTTAATAAGCATTCAATAATTGTTAAGTACGTACTATATATAATGTTAAAAATTATGTCATGTTTTTAGCGTAACTATTCTCAAGCTTTGTAAACATACATACGTACGTACAGACGCACATACATACGTACATACATACATACATACGTACATACATACGTACATACGTACATACGTACATACATGCATACATACATACATACATAAATACATACATACATACATACATACATACGTACATACATACATACGTACATACGTACATACATACGTACATACATACGTACATACGTAAGTACATACGTACATACATACGTACATACGTACATACGTACATACATACATACATACGTAAGTACATACGTACATACATACGTACATACGTACATACATACGTACATACGTACATACGTACATACGTACATACATACGAACATACGTACATACATACGAACATACGTATATACGTACATACGTAAATACGTACATACATAGGTACATACGTACATACATACGTACATACGTACATACGTACATACATACATACGTACATACATACATACGTACATACATACGTACATACATACGTACATACATACATACGTACATACATACGTACATACGTACATACATACACACATACGTACATACATACTTACATACATACGTACATACATACGTACATACATACGTACATACATA